>JAFIDM010039803.1:0-18589 GCA_023159025.1 Thereuonema tuberculata | reverse complement strand
TCTGAGGAGTCCTAATAAGGACGAAACGGTCCGTCCCAGTCTCTTCCCGATGACAACTCGAAGTGCGAATCCTAACTTTAGCTTTGTGCCTTGCAATTGATATCTTTCTCGAAAATTAAAGTTTTAATGAAATATGTGAAACAAAAATTAAAGTTTTAATGAATTTAATGAAAGTATTCTATTCAAATGTTATGAGTGTTAACTTCATTGATATGTGTATTTATAAGTTAAGCTACTATAATGCGTGTTAATAACAATCGCTACAATGCATGTAAGTTAAGATACTATAATGTATCTAAAAATGGCAACATGGCATTCAATTTCATGATTGTTATTCTGTTTTCTGTTTATGTGAAGAAGAACGATTTCTTCATTCTTTTCTTATTGATGTAACTATATTCCTGATGAAAACCTTTGATTAAAAGATTGAAATATTGAAGAAAGATCGAGTGGTGTGTATATTTATTGATTTATATTATTTTAATATTAAAATATCTTGTAAGAGTTAATATTTTAGCCCTTTGTTAATTAAGGAAGAAACAATGCTACCATCGTCATAAAATACCAAATATAAAATAGCTCTTCGAGATTTGCAAATGTCCCAAAAATAAATCCAATAATAAACTCCGGTAATTTTATTGTAAAGACCGGCGATTAAGTGAATCTTTGACCCAGAAAACTTTCCCATAACTCTCTTCAAAACTTTAAAATATTTGATGCGTTAAATTGATTACAAAATACAACTTTCGATAATAAAAAGTTAACATCGATGATAATAGATTCCATTTCACTGGTGATTCTATTCACTTTTAACATTGTTTGCAGTATATTTAGTTCTTTAGGCCATCTTACAAAAGACAATTCCTTTTAAAAAGTTTAATTAAAATCTTTGTTTTGGATAGTAGACGAAAAAAAGTGACTGGTATCTAAAGAGGAACTGAGAGACTATCCATCAGTAGAAAATGTTTACGGAAAATCACAGGCATACACAGAAGGATGGTCATCCTCAAATTTTTTTCTTAAAATAAAAAAAAATCTCAAATCTCAAGAAAGCCTACATAAAATAGATCCTATTTTCTTTCTTTTTTTTTTTTCTTTTTCTTTTTTGATTGGATGGCCGACTGAGAGGAACCTTGACTCTCCTCAAAATTTTGAAGATTTTATTTTTATTTATTTATTTTTTTGGTTGTTTGAGTTCGATTCTCCATTTCCGAATTCAAGTCCTATATATGCTAATGCGAAAAGGAAGAATATTCTGTCTAAGATAACAGCAAGGAAATATAGGATCAGCGAATTCCCAAGTTAAAATTAATTTTTTAATTTTTAAACAAAAGAAGTATTAATTATATTCCAAAATTTTAAAAATATATTAGATACAAAAATTTACTAGACTTAAAAAAACTAGTAGAAAAATTAGGTCTGCTTTTTTAGTCTGCTTTTCAATTTAAATTTTACCATATAAACATATAAAAAAAAGCATCTTTATTTTTATTCCAATACTTTTATGTCTATTTCTTGTGACTGTTGTGAATCAATTACACAATCTTGTTTACAAGATTATACAATCTTGTTAGATCCTTCCTCAGGTCTAATCTTATTCTCAAGGATCGTTTCTTGTTGCATGAGTGTCTTCGAGTACTCCCTTCTGTTGACAGAAAACAACATGTTATGAACTCTGAAGCAGCTGAGGTTCTCCATTTGTACATGTTGTTGCTAATACCTTCACTGGAGTCCTTGACTGTATGAGATGGCTTTGCTGTTCCCCTTATCTGTTCATATGTGACTCATAATTCCTTTCGAGTTGCTTGTATTGAGAAACATTTCTCATCGTCAGTAAAGAACAGAAGGCTTCAAGTTTTAATGATATCATGTATTTAGGAATAGTTAGTTGGTTTCCCAAGAAGTGTTTAGCAGGTTTGTTTCATACATTACAGTGTGTCTCATTCTTTTTCTACCGCTTTTCATTTCCTATTTTATAATCTGAAAGTTTCTTAGTCGATTCCATTGAAGCCATAAGATTGAACTCATCCAATCAAGTTCCCTTTCTTACAATTAAATAAATACAGTTTTACTTGTTAAATCTCCGCATTTATTTATGATGATGGGATAAGAAAAATAGCCAAACTAACCAGCTACTAACTGTGCACAAATTCAATCCGTTTTTTTTTTTTTTCACTCTTCATTTAAATATTTAATTATGTTAGCTTTCATTAATTTATAACCATACTGAATTTTTGCAATTAAAGATGGTCTAGTGAACCAATTATTAAAAGTACCAAAACTGGAACAGATCCTTGCAACTTGTGTTTCATACTAATTAGTATTCGGATGTTTTCGGATTCGTTTTCGAATGTTTTCATCTGATATGATGTTCCATATCTGGAAGATCAGCTTTTTGAATGGTTTGGTGGTGAGAATTGCTAGCTTGAATTTCCCATATGTGCCCAAGGCGATGTAGATCTGAAAACATGGTACATTGATCAATAGTTTTGAGCTGTGTGTGATGCGCGCTCGGCAGTATCTCATGAATGGATAGCTAAAGGATTGATTGTCCCATCAACGGTCACTCTGCTTTCACACAATTACCAATGCATTCTTCTGACACAACTTAGTTGTTCAGCTAAGACTGTTTTTATATTTAACTGCTTCTCATTTCTTTATGCCAGGTGTTGAGGAAGTAACTCTTTCAACAATCCTGTCCAATAGGGTTCCAAGTCTCTCTTAATATAAATGTGATGATCACTGCGACCTAAGCAAAACACAGCGATGCCACTTCTTTCCAATTGCAGCCTTTCTTTATGCAACATGTGTGTTGACTGCAGAGCCATTGCGTAATGTATCGGCGCCCGTGTGCTAACATATGTGGAGTTCCAAGGATTAAAAGAAAAAAAAAAACTTGTAAGTAGCCAATATACATGTTTATAAAAAAAATACATAAATAATCTTTTTTTATAAATTATAATCTGAGGGTTTTTGGAGGGTTTTGGATTAAGAAAAAAAATGTTGCTGGCCACAGTTGGTTGGTGGCATTGAAGAAGCGAATTAAAAGAAAGCGTCTCTGATAACTCTGGAGAAACAGGTTAGCTTCCCATCCAATAACCGATTGGCAATAAACCTCCAACTAATACAGGGACGTATTAAGCAAAGATGTCAGCATCTGTTCAACAATAGTCAACGTCAATCTTCTCTTTATGTATTCCTCCAAAATTCCTGAGCCAGGTTTAAATAAGCATGTGCTTTTATCTGCACATAAAGCTCATTATTACACTATTTCTTACAGCGTTGTAACAATTTGATAAGGTATTGATCTCAAACGTATCAATCATTAATCGAAAGATATATGGTATTTCCCCTT
This sequence comes from Thereuonema tuberculata, assembly GCA_023159025.1. Taxonomy (NCBI): domain Eukaryota; kingdom Metazoa; phylum Arthropoda; class Chilopoda; order Scutigeromorpha; family Scutigeridae; genus Thereuonema; species Thereuonema tuberculata. Next base: position 15,234 of record JAFIDM010039803.1, on the reverse strand, counting down.
TTTCATCGCAAAGGCATTTTAGAGAAGAACATTCAATTCAGAACTAACCTATACTGAGCCACCCGATTAATTGTTTGTCTATATCATAATACCCTATAATCTTAGCTTGGAAATTTACTACAGTAATACAATATTTCTATAACACTAATAGCACTCTCAGCCATTCAAATTCTGGTTCACAAATGACAGTTTCCGTCATAAGGAATATTAGCTTTTATTTTTCCCAATTTGATTTTTATAAAGTTCTCTCCATCAAATGAGCTGCCATTTATTTCCAAACTGTCAAATTTTCTGCAACTGATCAGTTTCGAATTGAGTTCAAAGCAAAGACTTTGTAAAATACATTCGGTCGTATTTTCCTCCATTTTGGCGATTCAGAATTGTTTTATGTTTTGTAATAAAAACTAAGAAAAAAGGAAATTTCCTCATGATTCTCAGCTTCACCCATTTGAACTTCAACTAATCTGTTCAACATTATCATGATGATCGTCGCTATGTTCATCTAACAACAATGTTCCTTATCTCTCCAGTCATTATCGTGAACATCTTATCCCAAACTTTAGTCCAAATAAGCGTCTGTCTGTAAATCCACTTATTGCTTGTATGATTTTTTTTTTGTTACTTGAGAACGTTCTAAATGTCTATCATAGACAAAACTCTTTTTGAGTTTCCTAATTTTTTTACATTTTTTTTTTATGATATTCGAATGAACTTTTATTTCGTAGTACTTTGATAGACCTAAACTAAAGTTATTATGAATTGAATGATTGTAGGTTGTGTTTGTCTCATGTTGGAACTCAATGATTACTGATTTCCATCCACAAGTTTCATAAATGGAAGTTTATAACAAAGCATGGAGAGAGATTAATAAAAATGGAGAAAATGCACTCCGTAGTTGAAAAGGTAAGAAAATAACTTAAATTGTAAAATATATTCATGAAATTTTTTATAACTTTTAAGAATATGAAGAGTAGCTTTAAAGAAGGAAGAAATTAAGATGGGAGGAATTACCTTTGTAACTCAATTTATTCCTCTAATAAGGCTAAAAAGACATCAATGCTGTTTAAAACAAAGAAGATCACATGAAATCTTTTCTAAACTTTTCTAAAAGTAAAAAGAATATAGACTGTACCAATCTGGAATAGAGGAATCTCTTATCTCATTTAGTTTTTTAATGCTTGAATCTTTAGAAGCCTTTGAGCTCCGATACCAAAAATAACATTTTTTGTTTTTTGGATTGAATATTAAATTCATTACAGAGAGCTACAGAACCTTGATTTACAAATTCAATACGATAAACCCATATATTCAGTAAACTTTGCTTTCTGGAAAGAGTAAAGTTCTTCTTCAACATGCAAATAAAATCGACGCATTCGAATGCAGAAGACTTTTCTGCAAAATTTGTAAAGATAAAACAAAACAGAATATAATATGTAGTCTAATTCATAATGTTTCATTCATGTTTGTCCTTCAATTCTGAGGATTAGGCAACAGCATACCACATAATCTACGAACTTTTACAACAATTTTAAGAGACCTACTATTGTCAAGAGGATGGAAGTACAACAGTACAGGTAATCATTATCTTGCATATTTTTTCGAGATAAAGTGAGAGGATATATATTCAAACAATATTATCTTAAAAAGATGCCTCTTGGTTCACAAGAACTGTTTCAAGGCAAAGTAGGAATGACAACTCCTTAAGAAACTAATGATATGTGTATCTGTTCATTGTACATTGAATGTACAGTAAACATCATCCTTGAAGCCGAATTAACTGTCCTCCGGTCGCAGTGCTTGGCTTCCCTGCTACCCACATTCACCACATGACATACCATAACTGTCCAGCTACACCTAACCCCCGAAGAACACGATTAATTGATTCCATGTTCTTTGAAACCGTGTTGTTCGAGACTACAAAAAACGGGATTCCGTTTCAAGTGTGAAAATAAAAAAAAACGTTACATTTAAAATTTTTTTTTTTTTTTTTTGTTAAATATAAAACTAAAAATTTTTATTTTTAAAAATTTAAAATACTTACTATTAAGTTAAAGAAAAAAATTATTTATAAAATAATTACGAATAACATTTTTAATGTCAGTAGGGAAAAAATAATCAAAATAATGAAAAAATAACTAGATACAATTGGTTAAAAATCTTTCAAATCAATAAATTGAATAATAATTTTGGTTAAAGATTTGAAAACTATATAAAATATAAATTATTCAATCAAATTAATTGGGAAAAATATAATGATAAAGCACTAAAAGTATTAAAAAGGTTAAAACTTCATTAATCGCTGACGTAATTGATGAGAATATTACTCTAAATTTTTAACTACTATAATTATATATCAAATAATGTATGTATTTTATTCTTTTTCAAAAGAATTACTCGAAAATCATATAGTTTGAAACCGTGTAATTCGAGGGAAGGTATCAGTTTTCTTCGAAACTCGTGTTCTTTAAGTACCGTGTTGTTCGGGGGTTACCTGTACTTTAAATAGAAAAGAGAATAAGGATCTGTAATTATCTCCTAAATATCAGGGAAGAGCGTGATAGCTATATTATAGCATTATGGTAAATGAACATACACAATTCCAGGTGTTTTAAGGGAAACTGGTCAACGAGGACGAAATCCTACTACTCTTACTTTTACTATTGACTCATAAACTTCCTTTGTGGACGACAAGTCTCGTCGAGATTCAATTTCTCAACGATATTCTTGAGAAAATTTCGAAGGATTGAATGGCCAGAAAGATCTCCACCTATAAACTAGATCTGGCTTACTTCAGAAGAAATATTGCACTCCAAGTCCTCACTTCGATATTTGTCCTCAATAAGGAATAGAAGTTATTTCATTTTTATTATTCAATAACATAATGAATCATAATTAATTTAATATCTCACTTGAGTATGAATTCACAAAAATATCTCAGTATTTTTAAAGCTAACTCAGAAACATGTTTCTATCTTTAAGATTCTGTTTCTTAGGTTTTTATGTTAAAGAGCATATTAAGCACCGCATATAATTATTTCAGGAGAATATTAATTACTTCAGCTTATAATAAGCTGAGATTTAGACGTATAATCAATTTTTCATAATCAAGAAAGGTAATCATCAGATTTATTAGAAACTAGCAGAAAAATCCGTTCTTCGCTCGGGTTACAAAAAATCGAGTTGTTATGATGTGGATGACGAAGAAATTGTAATTGTGAGATGACTTCGAAACTTTTCTTGTTGATAAAAAAAATTCCTATAATAGTTAAAATTAATGTTACATTTTGTAATTCGATAAGCCCTAGATTATTTTGCAAAGTTTGGCCCAGATCGGTCAAAGGGCCTAGGAGTATATAGCGAACAAACAAACAAACCAACAAACGTCTTTCTTTATATACATAGATAAAAGAAACTTAATGGAAATTCAATTCCGATAGGGAGACTTTTTGTTATGTGCCACTACTTTTGTTTTTAAACCATAACTTAACAAAAATCACTATTTTGGCTTAATTCGAACTAATTGAACTGCAAGTATATTATTGAATTTATTTTGCTTTATCTTAAAACTCATAAAAGGATATGACATAGGACATATGCAAAACATTAAACTAAGATGTAAATAGAAAATAATATTTTTGTGTTTTACAGAACCTTTGAGGAAATTTGTATGAGAATTATTTTCATAATTAAGCTTTAAAACCGTCCTGTCTAATCTATACTACTAAAATCTTTTATTTCTCTGTCCGACGCAATTTCCTGTGAGAATGGAAAATATAAGTAATTTTTACAATGAAACGACGGGAATCGAACCTGCAACCTTCTGATCCGAAGTCAGACGTCTTATACATTAGGCCACCGGGACTACAACTCACTTTATTTTGTTTTTTTTGACTTATGTGTCCTTCCCATTCGCCCCATTAAATAATGAATGTATTCAACCTGTTTTTTGAATCTCAAGATTGTTTATTTATTTCCGATCCGTCTATTTATTTGTAATTAGAAAATGACAATTAGAACTATAATTGCCGAAACGTTGCAATATTTTAAATATAATATTCTTACTTAACCAAATGTATGTGATATAGAAAAACAAGCGCGTATATATGGGAGATGGCCTAGTTATAGTAAGACCTGAAAGATTGTCAGATGGGCCTAAACCAGCAACATATAGAAAATCCGGACTAATCACATTCGTATATTTTAATGGCTTCCGGAGTGTGATGAGCATTCTATCCACGCTCCGAAAGTCATAAAAATATATGAATAAAATCTTTTTTTTTTTTTTTTTTTTTTTTTTTTTAAAAAAAAAAAAAAAAGCCTAAACATATTGGAATGTCCCTACTGGCACCTCAGATCAGGCACACACTGTATTTGCTTACAAAACGTTCCTCATAGATGCGAAGAAAGTAAAGAGTAAATTTTAATTTCTTACAGAACTTACAAATCGAATGAAAAAAAATTAAATTATTGTTAGAAATGATTAATCAAAAATTCTAAAAGGACTTGAATAATTCTAAATTAATAAACAATATTATTTACTGTTAAAATCATTAATATCATTATAAAATCATTATTAATAAAATTGTGAATTAAGAATTTTGAATAAAATAAAAGGAATGGAAAAGTCGAGAAAAACTGGAAAACTAACTTTTGGAGCGTCTTTTGAGATGAGTCATTAATCAAACGATCGCACTGTGACATTGGAAAGCAAAGGAGAGTTCCCACAAATGAAGTGTACGAAGTCAACGAAGAAGTTCACATAAATTCCACTACATGGGGGGACAAGGTCTGCGCATTGTGGGGCAGCTGTGGCTACAAGAATTTGGAAAAGACCACAGCGATTGAACTTGGTCCATTCACAATTTAGACAAGTCACCATTGACACAAAAGGAAGGGTAAAGATGTGGTGACAAACCCACAAAGATACAACTCCGCCTGTGAACTACAGCAGCTGGATACCAGCAGCAGTCACAGGGGATGAATCGCCAGCAAAGAAACATTTTAGAATATGTTTAATTAATACAAACAGTCAAAATTTAAAAACTAAGTTAATAAAAACTAAAACTTTAATCTAAATTATTACCAAAATTTCAGTCTACTGGTTTCCGATTAATTATAAAAGGATATATTAATTATACAAAGAGGGACTTAGTGGAAAAATGGCATTTGCCAAAAAATTAAAATTTTACAGGAAAACAAGTTTTAGAAAAATTAACTTCCTGTGGAAAACTGGTGTCTATCTGTAATAACTAAATTAAATTCATAATGAAAGAAGATGATACATTGCTACTGCTATCATATCGTGGTTGAAGAACTCATATTATTACCCACTTTTTAATACATCTTAAATTGATCAAATCATAAACGATTCATTAACTACTTTTTCTATGACTTTTCTTGTTGAGATATTATCATATAATAACTTAATTCTGATATGTTTATGAATTACCAGTAAAGGAGTACAAAAAAAATATAATAAAAAAGTTCAATAAAGATACACAAATTCAATGGCTGTATGAGCGAATATTATTAAATCATATTTCAACTTTGTAGTCTATTCAACTCCTCATAATGCATTATTTAAACAGTGTCTGCATCATTTTCACCGCCAAATTTACACATACTGTTAAACTTCACCTAAGGGGAAGAGATAGATGTTGGCCTTTTGCGATTTTAACAAATCAAGGCTGCTTTTCTATAATAATAATAATAATAAATAAATAAATAATAAAAGTAAAAGATTTATTTGTTGGTGAAATTCTCTTTTAACTACAACAAATTTTTATTATACAATTTAATGACTTTGTAAAAATCTGTTTCTCATTTAATGTTTCAGTCGGAACTATTTTTCATGGTAGAAAATAACAACTAAAGTGAATGGATTCTATATTTCTTTTTTAATTATGTTCTGTGAAAGATTTTAAAAGTAGATTGTGTGAGAATTTTGACTTAATATGTCAAGTAGGAAGACACCAACAAATTAAAGATTATAAGAACGCATTTAAATTTCCAACTTCAAAACTGTACCTAACTCCATTTAAACATGTAAAAATCGAAAAGACTACAGTGAAATTTAAAATGTTATTTTCTAATAGAAATCATCTATTTTATTATTTCATTCTAAATTCAATTACGAAGCAATAAAGATTTTCTTAAGTTTCTCACTGTTCTTTCTATTGATAGGCAGATGCTAATCAATGACAAAAATTCATAATTTTTAATGATTCACTAAATGCTTTCGACTAAACTGTTTTATCAAGATATTTTAAGACACAAAGGTCAGTGGAGAACACAGCAACCTTCCGAGACTAAATAGGGTCACAGAATCATCATCATCCATCATGAATTTATTCAATAGACAAGACAAGGGACAAGATTCTACCAACCTTACAGGTAAGGAATTCAAAGCAATGACCTTCACATCGAAAAGACCTATATAACTTATGGATTTAATACCAACACTTATAAATCAAACATAAATGGAACTATTAATAGATCATTATTCTATTACTCATAAATATAAATCATAGAATAATTTCTATGATTTCCGTGAAATTAAAAAAATAAAACCTGACAAATTCAAAATCTTTGACTAATATAAATAACATTAAATGTGTGTGTATTTTTCTTTTATCAATGTAAGCTTATAATATACAAGGGACCACTCTTATTTAGGTCTTGTGTCTGCATAGACCTAGACCTGAAATAGAAAACAGCCTATCGATAATTAAGAAACTATGTTAAAAAAAAGTCAATTAACAGTTTTGTAAATAAAAACCTAGCGACCCCGTAAAACTTTGAAATCTATCAAACGCTTGCATTGTTACAATTGATTGACGCGGAAAACTCATTTTTTTCAAGCCATAGGATCAAGTACAAATTTTAAGCGATGCCCGCAATGAGTTTATTTAGTATGTCTAACCCCATTTTGTAGCATCTCGGCGACTCACTTGGCGAGTAAGTGGTCACATTGGATACCATATTTGTTCTCAGCATAATCTATTCAATATAGATAGACCTCAATTTTGTCCAGCTACCCCTATTTTCTTGACCCGATCAATTTGCAACCTAAAATCGGAAGTTAAAAGTTCTTTCCCAACCGTCCGGCCTTGAGGAGACCAACGAGTTATGATTCATGGGGCTCCGGCTACTAGTTTCTAGGAAGGTGCTACACATACACACAGGCATCTGAACCCTAACAGCTCCTTCCTACAGGGTCGGTAAAAGATTGCTCTGAACTCCTACTGAGGATTAAAATTAGCTAAAGTTCTTGCCATACTCGGACAAACTGGTGATTGGCAATGATTTAGATCACTGAAATTCTCTGTTTCAGTGCAAGTTAAATTTGCAAATTAAATTCTCTGAAATTATCATTTTCCCTGGAGAAACTTGATAATGGCAAAGAATTGAACTTGCTAAATTAAAAAACTTTTACGTGCACTGTTCATATTATTAAATAACAAACACAAAGCCTATGCACATGGCTAAACAATTTTAGAAACATTAAAACTTACAAATACATCGTAATGCTTTATTAACATTGTAAAGATTTAGACCATTCTAAGTATTCATATATTTAGCTTCGTATTCTCTATATTTGTTTTTCTATTTAAATGACTGATTCTCCTCCCTCTTAATTTTAAAAGGAAGCTTTTCTATTTTGTGTTCACTTAAAAAAAGTTCAAACAATGCAAAATGAAAAAAAATATTAATGTTATCTATTGTTGATATAATGTAAAAGCAAATGGCACAGTTTTCATAACTGTGGTAACTTCATAATCTTTTTTTTTCATAGTTTTTTTGGAACTATAAATGGATGTTAATAAATGGAAAATGATGAACGATCAAATCAATTTAAACAAATCGTGCTAATGATAAGAATGGGTTGTGATTTTAAATAGTAACCAATGAAACAATTTTCGACAAAATGCAGGTAACGTACGAATCCTTTTATAAATATCAAGAATAAGATAAAATTACTAAAATCTTTAATGATAATTTTCACCTGAGAAAAAGCTGTTTATATAAAAAAAACTTCAATGAATAGTTATCTGAAATCCTTACTGGTTGTTAGTGATTTTTTTTTTAAATCTATAACTTCTTGAATTAGCATTTAAATTGAAAAAGGTTTGATTTTTTTTTCCCTTCCCTCTAACGTTTAAGGAATTATTCTAGTTTTATAGATAATGATAATAATAATAATAATAAATAAATCTTTAATTACAAGAGGGGGAGTTACATCAAAATCGAACAAATTAAGATTGTTTTAACAATATCTCATTTCAGTTCTTTCTTTTTTTTTAAAATTCAGTTGTTTTTATGATAAGAAATAAGTGGTCCTCCACATTCGCGGGGTAAGGGACGTAGGACTCCCGTGCAGGTGGAAAAACCGCGAATATCTCTAGGCCACCAAACTTTATCTCGTATTAGCACACGAAAAGAAAAGTAAAACAATACACTGTATTGTAACCGTAACTGTACGACAATATTTATTCGAGCAATGGAAATGGATCTTCATCATCCTCGTCGCCTTCTACGTATTCCATATGCGTGCATACTGACGGTAATAAATGAAAAAGTACATTAATAATACACATATTTTATGCATTTATGACTTCTTAAACTCTTTTTTAGTTTTCTTTACATTTTCTAGTCTACTTGTGTCATCTGCGATTGTCCGCAATAGGCCTCAAAACTAAAAAATAATTCTTATTTAATTATTGATGACAAATTCGCAAATCATCAAATCCGCGAATTTGAAGGGCCCGTTATTCTCTGGTTTCATTATTGTAAAAGCAATGTTCCATTATATCATCCAATGAGAATGAATGCTCAATCACCAATGTGACTGAATACAAACTTTTCGACTTAATATAATAGACTACTCAAAATTAAACTTATTAATCTTAATATCCTAGCTCTAAAAGGACTAAAAGAAGTAGTAATCAGACAAACGTCTTTTAGCGCTTAATACTTCTTCAGTGTATATCTGATTTAATTAATCTGCCTAACTACTAATGCTATTTCCAGTAAAACTGAATAGTCTATCAAAAACTGAAATGCTATCAAAAGTGGCTCTGTTGACAATGTACAGAAAACTTTTTTATCTCAATGCATTTTTTGTTTTAGGTTACTTTTGTAAACTTCCGGTTAAATTCCAATTATTTCTTTATAAATTAGGTTAATTCGGAATTCATTATAACTGTTAATGATTAATCATTATAACTATTGATTAAACAGCAATACAATCATTTACTATAGTAATACAATTTTTTCCCATTCTTCCTTAACTTTTAAGTATTTCCTGATAGCATTGTTTATGTTACTTGCTCAAAACTAACCCTGTATACGGAAGTCAAAATATAATCAAATTAGATAAAAATCAATTAGTGCCATCAGGCTTAACTAATTCAGTTCACTGTTTGTTTATTCTTATTTTTGCCCACAATGTTTAAATCTTTAGTAAAGTGCTTTTAACAAAATCACACTATTATCAAAAACTAAATAGCCCAAAAGATTCGTTTAATCTTAGGATTTTGAAGAATTGCTGTTGATATGCCACAACTATGAATAGAAATATCGTGGAAACTAATTTTTAAATTCAGTAAAATAATTTGTATCTTCCATTGTTTTAAAAAAGAAAATCAAAAAACGAACTCGACATTTTAAGCGAATTATCGGATATCTGTTATCCTGTAACCCTTTGTCAAGCTCATTCTTTTGCATGAAAAATAGGACAGTAATCTTCTGAATTAACGATGATTCATAAGGATTTATAACAAAACAAAATAAATGCTATTATGCTACAATAACGTTGGTAATAGCATTTGATAATATTGGATTGTAGATAATATTACAGCAATAATATACTTAAAAAATATTAAGCTGCATTTTTTTTTTTTTTTTTTTTTTTTTATAATCGTTTCAGGCCAACTAAGGACCACATTAAGATAACTATTTTCTTCTCTCTTCCTTCCTCTTTCTCCAAAACTCCTTCATCCTTTCCGAATGGACTCTTTTCCTTTCATCCGACCATTTGGCTCCAGTTGTTTTCCTTTTCCCTGCGTCTTCCTGAAAACCTTTGAACTTCTTCGCTTTTAGTCTGAATTTGTCTCTGCTGAGTAGGGTCTCCCGATCAATCTGCATTTCTGCTAAGTCCTTTATTGCTTTGCCACTCCACCCATTTTTTTTTGTCTGTTTTCCTGTTTTGGAAGAAAGTATGGATTTTCTTTGTTAATCTATCTTCATTCATTCTCTCTAAGTGCCCATAAAGGGTAACACGTCTTTTCCTGATCTCATCCGTTATTTTAGGGCATTGCAAGTAAATTTCTCTATTTGGTCTCAAAACCCAATCGCCATCTTTATTCTTGATTGGACCTAATATTTTTCGCAAGATTCTTCTTTCTTTCTTTTCCAAATCTTCTAGTGCCATTTTGCATCCAGTTAGTAATAGTGTTTCTGACCCATAAAGCACTTCAGGTTTTCCAACTGTATTATAATGTCTCAATTTAACGGCTTTAGATGAACATTTTTTATTGCACAAATTTCTTACTTTCATGTATGCTCTTTTCATTTTTTCAATTCTAATTTTAATTGTTTTTTTTTTCACTTTTAAGATTTATATTTTACCCAAATATTTAAAGTTATCCATTTTATCAATGTTGCCATACTTAGTTTTAAGAATTCCTGGTGAATTGCCTTCATTGGTCATGTATTTTGTTTTTTCAAAGGATATTTGTAAACCCACTTTTTCTGCTGTCTCCTTTAGGAGTTCCAGTCTTCTTTTTGCATTTTCTATGTTTCCATCTAATATTACTAGATCATCCGCGAAGGCCAAGCAGTTGATTGATACTTTAGATCTACCCAACATAATGTATTTATTAAGTTTTAGTTTTTCTTCCTCACTTATCCATTCTCTTGTAACTTTTTCCAACACGCAATTAAATAGGAGTGGGGACAAACCATCTCCTTGTCTGACTCCTGATTCAATTTGGAAATTGTTCGATGGAATTTAACTTTAGACACCGTGTTTGTCAAAGTTTGTTTAATTAATTCCAGTTTTTTCTTATCTACTGAAAATTCTTTTAGGGTTTTAAAAAGAGAATCTCTGTCAATCGAATCATAGGCCTTTTTAAAATCAACAAATATTAGCACTATCTTCTTATTTGATATTTTCAAATATCTAATTATTTGTTTAAGGTTTAGAATTTGTTCTGGACAGGATCTACTACTCCTAAACCCAGCTTGATATTCTCAAATATGTTTATCCAGTTGAGGATTTAGTATGTCCAAAAAAAGCTTTGGATAAGATTTTGTATTCTACAGGTAATAATGAGATCCCTCTGTAATTATTAATGTCTGTTTATTCCCTTTCTTATGAAGTGGGTGAATTAATGCAACCTTCCAATTTTCTGGAATTGTCTCGGTATCCCAGATCTTGTCCATTTTTTCTTTTATAATTGTGGCACCTAAATCTCCACTAGCTTTTAGAATCTCTGCTGTGATGCCATCTTCACCTGGGGCTTTGTTGTTTTTTACTTGTTGGATGTATTTTTTAATCATATCAAGACTTGGTGGTTCTGAATCTTTATTAGGGATGCTATCATGGAATTCCAGTTTTTTGGTCGGTTTTTCACAGTTCAGTAACTTTCAAAATATTCTGCTAATAGCTTACAGTTTTCGTCATTATTAAGTGCTAGTTTTCCATTTTCTTTCCTGAAGCATAGAGATTGCAAAACGTACCAAGACATACAATTATTAAATGTTTTGTAGTAATCCCTTGTATTATATTTTTTTAAATGTTCTTCTATAGATACAAGTTGTTCCTTTTCAAAACACCTCTTTTGTGCCCTAATAGTTTTATCCGCTTGTTTCTTGTCAGACTGATAGCTATTCCACTTACTACTTGTTTTCCTGCTATACCAATTGTTCCAAGCTTTTTTCTTTTGTCTAAGAGCTTCTTCACATTTATTATTCCACCATCTGTGCTTTCTCTGTTTGTTCTGTGGAGCTATGTCAAATGCAGTATGTTGAATCATTTCTGTAAAGTTGTTGGCATCAATCCCCGCTTCCTTCAGCTTCTCTTGAAAATCGCACTCCTTTTCCTTTAAGCTGCATTTAATATAACAATTTAACAACTTCGAAAATAATACACTACAACCCCGTTTATCCGGCCCTCGTTGATTCGGATCAGATTTGTAGACTTTTTTTTTGTATTTAATGTTCACATAGATAATAATTTTAATTATGATAACAAGAACATAACTATAAGTACGCCAAACATTCGCTTTTTATTTTGATTAAGTGTACAGTTCCTGCATAGATTGTACAATAAATTATGGTAATAAAATGCTTTTTGTCGAGTTTAAGAAAGCTTTACTAGTGTCACTGGGCGTTGAAGCTACAAAACAGTTTTTTATCGTAATAAACGGTAAGTCTGTTTATTTAAGGATTTGTTTTGTTTATTACCCGGATTATCCGGATTTTCGATTTTCCGGATTGCCTTTGGTCTCAGTTAGTCCGGATAAACGAGGTTGTAGTGTACATCCTAAGGAAGTTGCATTTCCACCTATAACGTAAACAAGAAAACAATATTTTTTTTTTGTTTCTTATTTTTGAAATGATGATGTTTAAGGATTGTTTACCAATTTCTTCGGCTGCTAATCTAACACACACAGTATATAAGTTTCTTTGGCTTTTTTTCTATATTGAATATAAATATTGAACTTTCTATTGGTAATAAACAAAATAATTAAGGTATCATTTTTAATGAGTATGGAAGTTTCTTTAAAACATGATATCCATACTCATTTATATTGCTCAGATAAATAGATGATAAATGTTTGGTTTGATAAATAACCGTAGTTTGGATTTTTGCTGTGTACGTAGAAATTCAAAAGTCCCAGAGTTTTCTAACGGGTTGCACACCTTAGCTTGCTGATCCTTCATTATGAGTTGAAATCAGTCAAGCTTTTAGAAAAGAATTACGTAGCAATTTGGTTTGTTTATTTTTTTTTTTTCAGATTTCAATAATGTCATTTGGATTTATCATTTTCTTAATCCACAAAAACATTCACATTGTGATGAAAATCACTGAAAGAAATCCTTTATTACACTAAAGTTTTCAAATTCTCTTTCGAAAAATAAAGTCATTTTTTTCTGTCGATATTTTAAGAATATTAAGACTAAGTCTTGAGGACAAACTCAATGACAAATTGTCACAATTGCATTGCAAAATTGACACAATTATAATAGATCCTTCCAGAAAAAGAGATCTATTATAATTGAAGCAGAGAAGAGCCATTTTCATCAATCTGACTATGTTGGCATTAAAATTAATGCCTTATAACTTACCGTATATTCCTGAGTGCGAACCAATGACAATTATCCGTAAAAAGTCGAATATGTATATAAAGATCCTGAGAGGGGATGCTAGATAACTATAAATGTGGCACTTTTTCCACTCTCTAAATAACAAGAATAAATACTAAATTTAGTTAAGTTGTCTACAATATGTCATATCTTTGAAGCGAATTTTCAACTTCAAAATAAAATGAGGCTTGGATTGCTATTCATGTGTATGGATGTCTATGCGTATGGCTGATTATGTATGTGTGTATATACAGAGTTATTCGTAATTCTTTGACAGATTTCAGAGGCTCGCAGCGGAAAAAAGGGACGCTTGCCCCCGAGATAGGCAAATGAAGACAAATTCACCAAAATATTTTTTCCAGCACAGCACTGCAAAATATTTCCATCGGCTGTCGCTAGGGCGTAGTGCAACCAAGATTGCAGTTTCACAATATGAGAAGGCATTTTGGGTATTAGAATACCCGAAAAAGAATTCAGTGATGACTGCAGCAAAGATTTAGGAGTGAGTTCAGAAAGGAGGCACAGGCGAGCAACATCATAAAGAGCTGGTATGATATGGGATTCCAAGGTGAAGGCTTTGCTCATCAGATCTGACTCCTTCAGACTTTTTCTTTGGGGTACGAGAAGGACAAAGTGTTCGTTCCCTCACAGAACTGCATCACCAATGCAATTGCAGCCATTAACAGTCATATGCTGCACTGTGCTTGGTCAAAAATGGAATATCGCTTGGATGTCCGCCTGCGTCATGAAAGGACACAAAGAACATTTATGAAAAAAACAACAAAAAAAACCCAACTTGGCGAGTTTGTCTTTCATTTGATATCTTGGGGCAAACATCCCTTTTTTCGGCGCCCAGCTGCGAGCCTCTGAACTGTGTCAAGGAATTATGACACACAATTATAATATATATATATATATATACTTTGATGTAGCATTATTATATAATGCATTACTTAATTATTACATAAAGCTTCTTATAATTAGTCACAAATCCATGACTAACTTACCAACATGTAAGTTCTTCTGTAATAAATGTTTACACATTTCATGTATCACATTTTAATTATTGGTAAATGTTACTCTCATTCATGTGCATGGCTGATACCTTTTTATCTTAATTTGTTTTTTTACGTTATAATATCCCCCTTCTCTCTTTCATACACAAACATATTTAAAAGAAAGTTGTCACTTCTTTTACATAGTAAATGGTCAATAATAATAATAATAATAAAAGACGTAACCAAATAGACTATCATCCATCATGAAACAGCAAGGAAATATCAAATTATATAGGTAAGAAAGCCATATTGTAAACGCAAACCTGAATCAGTATTGAAAGTTGATATCAAACTGTAAACAGAAGAACATAATTGACCAGATATCAGGAGGATATTCAAGAAAAAAACAAAACTTATAATTCTTATTTCTGAAGCAGTATCATTCGCAAGAAACTAACAGGCAACCACCCAGAGAATGTCAGAAAATTCTCAGGTCTTGTTTATCAAATGAAGATCCAATGAAACGAGATCACTGACCGGATGCTGTCTTTTCTAACGAATCAGTATCACGTATACTGATCTAGAGAGAATCTAGAACACGATATCATCTTCTAACATTAGGGAAATTGATCGTTTTGGAGGTGATGGTTGGATGATGTGGGAAGGCTTAATGTTAAATGTTAGCACTGACCTTGAGGTATAAAGAAGAGATTTTGAAGCCCTTTTGTAGGCTGTTTGCCTTTTTTAGGGGTATATTTGGTCCGAATGTTGTTTTTACTGGCAGTAATGCTCCTCCACGTGGACATAACTTGATTCATGAATTCCTTGAAACTGAGGACATTGCTCGAACGGAATAATTTCCAGA
>JAFIDM010039802.1:0-28489 GCA_023159025.1 Thereuonema tuberculata | reverse complement strand
GGTGTAGGGTAATGTTTTTCAGTTCAATTTACTTTGCACTGTTCTCCATAACAGTTCATTTAATTGAACATCTATTAACTTTCTGCATACTGTATTTGCATCGTTTTGTTCAGAAATAAATGTTCTACAAATTTTCGTGTAAGCTTTTGTGTGTCTATTTACCACCGTTACCGTACGTCAAACGGAAAAAACGTTGTTTCGCGATCCCTCTTTTGTAGGTTCCACATGGGATACGCTTACAAACACAAGGAGCTACAGTTCTGCGACATGTTTCATTCGATTATTCAGGTCGTCAACCATATGAAACCACTGATTTCGCCCCTTAATTTACCTTCCCAGACTTCCAGCAAGTCTTCCTTTCACCCAGGAAAATTATGGGCGAAATCTTTCGCTAGCCGTAACTCGCTACCGAAGCATTTCCGGACCTATGTTTATATAACTTTGTTTCTTTACTTTTACATGTAGAATGAGCTCCCGAAGTTTCTGCATATCTTCGTGAATCACCCTGAATAATATACATTAGACATCATTAAAAAATTTGTGGTGTGAAACTATGGTATCAACTTATTACATCAAATTTAAGTAAAGCTACTTACCTTATTTCACATAGATATGCATTCTACACAGTTAATAACAAAATAGTGTTTACAACAAGTGTTTGATGATCGGCGTGCAACAAACCGAGTGCTATCCACGTTGCGTTGGCACACCATTGTCAACAAAGCGGATGATATGATGTGTTACTAGAACGGTGCGGTTGCTATGTGTCAGTTGTGTTAGGTTCATCACAACGGTCAGTTCATCAGTGTTACTAGTGAAAAGAAGAGCTTTCTCAGGACGGAAGCTTCTTCATGTGTGCATTTTATTTCACTAGTGTAAGCATAGAATCCAGATGCTTAACCAGTGCTTTTAGTGATGTGTGTTAACATTAGTGTTCCAGTAAAGTGAGCAACTTAAATGCTGCAAATTTGTGAAAAAGGTTTTTCGCAATTACGAAATAACGTATGGTTCCTAGACAACGGAAATCATCGTTAGTGCAACAACAGGTCGCCATGTTGACTACTGTTTAATTTTGATGTTGGTTATTCAAACATCAAGGTTACCTACTCTACCTTTAGTGATTTCAGTGCATCGATTAGTTCAGCTATTCCAAGAAGCCTGAATGCGTGAGTATGACTTTTCGTTGTTTTTCTCGAGTGAATGCCGTGCAAGAGCATTCCAGACCTAAGGCTAAGGGACAGTTAGAATTCCAGCAGACATCCATCCATCCATCCATCCATAGTATTGTGTCTGGAGACAGGTCCAATTCTAAGGAATTCCCAGAAACGCCTGGGGAAAGATACTGGGGTGGTTTCCTGTTGCCTGCCCCAGGTCGCCATTAAGGAAGGACGTCAGACCGAAGAGAAAGCGAAGAAGAGGCGAACAACACAGGAAAGGAAATTGAAAAGCCACTGCCGGGATTCGAACCCAGGTACTGGCGCATTGGCCACCACGGCAGACCGCCGCCGAGACCGCATTAGAGTTATTTAAAGATTTATGTAACTAGTGACAGGTTAATTGGACCGAGCGGTATCCTGTAATACATAAATTTAATTGAAAAGACTCTAAGTTATTTAGAACTTATTTTGAACAGGAACTTTGTTTTTTTAGAGATTTAATACTATGATTTTTCTGATTTAATACTAAAGTCAAAAGTTTGAAGACACTAGTATTGTGCTCCCATTATTATCGAGTTTATTTTTGACGAATGTAAAGAAAGATATTCGTACTTTAGAATTGAATCTTTCTTATTCTTGATTTTTTGAATTTGTGTGATTACTGTTCGCTTAACTAATTTCTTGACAACCTTACTTTAATTACGTTAATTTGAGACTAATTGGCCCAGGCAATATTTGTAATTATAGGTTTTTACATTTCCACTCTGAGAACCGCAATTTGTGGATGCGTTGCAAGTTTCTTAAAACCACAAAATTAAATACTCTAACTTACTTATTTTATCATTTAAAAGAAATAATTCTTTCAAATAAGAATGCCTTTTTAGTCGAGCTGATACTCTGGGACGGCCGTTTCGAGCTTGTTAGGCTCTCATCAGCCAGAGCTAATCAGCCAGTGCAAGACTCAAAAGGCGTACGAGGAAAGGTATTATGAATACACGATGGAGACAGTACCCCTCAAAAACTAAAAGCAAGAAAATAAAAAAACAAGAACAAAATGTGGAATCCAAATCCTTGATTCTTATTTGAATCAATTGCTTTTGTTTTACCTATCAGAGGGTTTATTATTTATTTTTTTATACATGTTTCTTTTCTTTTTTTTTTTTTCTCTTTTTGTGGTCAAATTCCTTTTGTGGCAGCCTGAGTGCTGCCCAAGGATTTGGATTCCACATTTTGTTCTTGTTTTTTATTTTCTTGCTTTTAGTTTTTGAGGGGTCACAGTCTCCATCGTGTATTAAGAAATAATTCTGTTCAAGCAAAAATTAATTATTTTTAAATCTTTGATAGATTCAATCTTGGATTATGGTTTACAGAATTTTTTTTAAAAATAATAAGTAATGTCTTTTTAAAGTTTAATTAGAAAAGTAGAGAAAAAAAAAACATTTAAGAAAAAAATTCAAAATCTTAAATAAAGACGAAAAATTTATTTACAAAATTATTATGAAAAATTTATTTACAAAATTATTAAGAAAAATGTTTTTAAAATAAAAAATGATAAAAATAGATGCAAAGAAGAAAAAAAAAACTAGAAATAATTGGCCTAGTACGTTAATAATAATAACTTCAGAATGGCTACCGTTTAAATGGTCATATAATATACAAATTATACAAATAAATTAAGTGGGAAAATTACGATTTTCAAAAAATTAAAGATATAAAGGAAAGATTAATTTCAGACATTACTGATGAAAATATTAAATTATAAATTTCATAAGGTAATTATGAAATTAACTTTTTTTTATCTTTATTTTTGTAAATTATTCATATTAAACTTATCAGTACTGATATTACAGATGTGCATTATTATAAGCACACCTAATAGGACTGAAAACATTAAAAAAAAATCTGTATTTTAAGTAAATTATGTATAATAAGCAAATAGTTTCATTCTAATATCTCTAACCGTTTGACCACTACAGAGTGTAACATCCAGCACAAAAACAACACCAATACCGGTTCCCTTTTTTTTTACAGGCAAGTTGTACAGAAGAGGCCGCTAAAAATGACTCCCCAAAAATAATAGAGAGAGAAAAAGGCTTTTACAATCAGGGATGTGGCTGCCCACAGCCGAGATCAAGAGATGCTGAGGCGGTCAAGTTCTACTAGAAAGTTCCTTTGCCTTTGCAACGAAGGCAGAAGGGATAAGACGTAGACGATGATTTGATTGTGAAATCTGAAATATAATTGACATTTATTTTCTTTAGGGTAACATTATTGGTGGTAAGAAGTACTATTTTCAAAATCCCTAATAAGCTTTTTTCTTAAATAATAAAAAATTTAAATTTGTTGATTTTAAATAAATACTATTGTAATGTTATTTGATATGTATATTTAATATTTGCTGTAATTAATTACTTAATATCTAAAATTTCAAAAGAAAAATTGTGAAGCCTAAAATGGTTATTGTAGCTTTTGCTGCAATTTTATTTCTTTGTTTATAGTTTTTGAAATTAACCTATTCCAATTTCATCACTTGACTCTAGATAAAAAAGTGGAGAATTCCAGATAGTTTCATCCAGAGATGAGGAACCAAAGGGTTAAGTAGCGGAGTATTCATCAGACTACAAATTATGGTTTTGTAATTTTGGTATTAAATTGTATTCAACTTAATGCAAATGTTTTCCTGAAGGCCGCTTTACATGTACCATTTCACAGGCAATCTGCGCGCCATTATCGCGCCATGGCGGGATGGAAAGCACATTGTTCCTTTAGTGTAGAGCGTTGTATGTAGGGATGCTGTTAAAATTTACCCTATAGATCATGAACAGCTCATACGGTGTTTAGTTATAAGGAAGTACACATCAAAGTTCTAAGAACAAATCTAGATTTATATCAAGGGAGTATATGGAAAATCGCTATTCGTTTAGGGAAAAATAAGTTTCAAGACATGTTTTTGAGTTAACATCCTAACTCTATCGTTAAGCGAGGTAGGACTGTATCAAAACAGAAATATTTCAGCGAATTTACTTCAAAAGATTTTGTAAACAACCTGCTCAAGAAGTTTTTCAATTTTCAGTTCTGCACTGTAAGTTTTCAGTTTATCTATAACGTAATCCTTTACTGCTCTTTTTATAAGCTTCCTACTAAAATCAAATACAAATTTGAAACTGCATGTGAAAGGCAGCACTGAGTATCACAAACGATACATCTGTTTTTAACATTCACGATTTTTTTTTTTTTTGAATCGAACTCTTAACACTTCTAATGACACAATTTTATTATGTTAAAAACAAAAGATTACTCAAACCAGTCATTCCTCATATTAAACGTTCCGATAAATGTTTTGGCTACTCAAAATTGTAAACCTATTTATGATATCAATCTCACCAAGAAGCCTGAAAGTCCAAAAAGGTTATTCAAATGTAAATTCAATCTCATTTAAACCAGTGGTTCACACGGTGAAAGATCGAGTGAAGGAAAAAAAAAAGGTATAAATGGCAGGGAATATAAAAAATAGGCGCTAGGGATGTGATTAGGAATTTTAGAGGGTGGCAGCCCGAAAAAGTTGGGAATCACCGATTTAAACAGAAATGTCTTTTATTTTATTTTTATTTAAGACCAGGGCCGTCGCGTGGTTTGTTGGCGCCCTGGACAAGATTTCGTCAGGCGCTCCCTCAATCTCCAATTCAATAACCAAAAAAAAAAAAAAAACGGAATCTCCTTTTGCCGTTGCCGCGGCGCCCAGGGCGATCGCCCCGCCCACGCGACGGCCCTGTTTAAGATATTAGGATTTAACTATGTCTGGAACCGTATGTCGAACTCTACTTACAGAGTCGTACATATTGTTTCTATATACTGAAACAGCACAGTCTCACACAATTTTGAGTAGGGTTTTATCAACGTAGAGTTTGATTAAGATTTATTTGCTAGATTTATTTACCTTAGACTTCTGGTTGGAATTTCACAGTTTATTCAATAATAGTCCCCATTACTTTATTCTTTCCTTAGAAAAGTCACTTGAAGATATTACAATCTTCAAGGGACTTTTCTAAGGAAAGAATAAAATAACGGGGCTGTTCCTATTCAGTATATGTTGTTTGCTTCAATACTCAGGCCTTCAGCTTTATGTCATGCTTAACAAAGAGCGGTAATGTAGACTGATTTATCGAATGAAATCGCTGCTCATGAAATATTACATTACATTCGTGGAAAGGAAAGAACATAGAGGAGAGAAAATAAACATAAAAAAGATCGCGTTACATTTCGTTTATTGCACATAAAGATGTAACCAAGCACTTGGATTGTTACGAGGGGCCCATTACCTATTAATTTAACAGTCAGGGGGCCTCTCATGTTATCCAGTATTAGGAGTTCTATCAAGGAGTTAATCTGACTGGAAGAGGGGACGTTAATTCAGTTAGAGGACCCAGATATACAACATTTTTGGGTAGAATTGACCAGACTGCAAAGTGAGGGTGTGGATATACAAGTTGTGCATTATTAGATAATAAAAGGAATTTCCTTAGATTCCGAATAAAGCTTTTAATCTAAAGCGCTATAATTATTGTTTGTCAATCGGAAAATGACCTTTGAACATTTTAAAGGAAAACTGCTCTTGAAACTTGGCTGGTAACCAAAAGTGAAATTCTCAAGGTCACGTGTTAGGTTCATTTTAAAAAATAACAAATCCTTACTAAGAGAAAAGGATATTTACCTCTCTGCCTAAAAAAAGCACGTGATCAATTGTGCATGTAAAACAGTTTTTACTTTTACCTCAGTAAGATAAAGCCGCTGCCTGGGGCACAAAAAAATTGGTAAAACTCTTTGATAGGAACTAATAATCTGAGGAAAAAAATATAGCCTTTAGTGTATAAAAAGAAAAAAATGTTAGCTTAATGTAGAGAAAGACTGATTGTATAGACAAAAGTAGGCCTAAATATCCCTCAACATGTCTCATATTATAAAGGCTTTCCAAATAGCTGTGGCAGGACGGTTTGTAATCAATCCATTGAAAGACAACAAAAAATAAGACAAAAAACAAAACATCTCTATTATCATTTGTCCGTTCGGGACATTTCATAATCAAAAAGATAATATTACATTAAAAAAAATAGATGAATTAAAAAAACTGATGAAACATCTTTTAAAAAACTAACATTTTAATGTCACACACATACACACAAACACACATACACACAAACACACACACAAACACAAACACACACACACACACAGATTACATGTATAACATGTGTGTTTTGTGCATGTGTGGCATTAAAAATATTACTTTTTAAAAGCTTCCTAGTTTTCATATTATTTCTGCAAATTTAATAAATATATGTATGTGAATTTGCAAATTGCTAAGGTGACCATTTTTCCTAAAATGAAAAGGAGGACGCAAATAATTTGAAGAAAAAAAATGTTATCAGGGGTATAAACCCTCTAAATCTATCTGTCCAACCAAAAAAAAAAAAAGGTTTTAAACTTAACATATCAAAAAGGAGGACATATTACTCTTCAAACATCAAAAAGGAGGACACTTCTCAAGGGAGGACAGAGCTTCAAAAAGGAGGACGGTTGGTCACCTTAAAATTGCGTCAAACCAGCGTGATACGAAAAAAGATTTACAAAAAAATTGCAATATTTACACAGGTATTTTCTTAAAACTAACTGAAAACGTATTCTAATTCACATAAAAAATTGTAATTGATCGGCAAATATACACATATGAAAACGCATAAAAGTAACGTTACGTGTAATGGTCTAAAAACTTATCTAGATACTGTATAATTGTTTTTGAATATTTCTTTATATATTATTTATATTTTAATCATGTACATGTTTAAGATTATTTTTGAAAGGATTGTAATTGTTTCTACTTGATAATAATGTAATTAATCATAATAATCATCTAAATAACGAATGAAATCAATGAATCAATGAATGAAATCAACATCACATTCCAAAAAAAATTA
Source organism: Thereuonema tuberculata (assembly GCA_023159025.1). Taxonomy (NCBI): domain Eukaryota; kingdom Metazoa; phylum Arthropoda; class Chilopoda; order Scutigeromorpha; family Scutigeridae; genus Thereuonema; species Thereuonema tuberculata. Next base: position 21,360 of record JAFIDM010039802.1, on the reverse strand, counting down.
AAGAAATCGTTCAATTTCAAATATTTTCAAATGATGATTTTTACTAAATAATATTATTAATATTGGTTGGTTAAATCATCAATTTTCGATATTATATCACTTTTTTTCTAATGCTAAGCACAAATTTAAAGTATTTTTATATATTTATTACTGTATTCTGGGATTTGTTTATAACAGACCGGGTACGTGCCAAGTATTGATTTGAAGCCGTTTTAGTTCAGTTCGTAGAGCGGTTAACCTTGAATTGAAAACAGACAGCAGGGCATTCGTAAAATGACGTCACACACAAAACAAATACAAGCTCAACGGCTTTTTTGTTGTATATACGCAGTTTCCTTAAGCATGTCACTGGATTTCTAACCTTGTCTTTGATTATGAAAGATTTTAGGTTGATTATGTTTTTATTTAATGAACTGCAAATTTTAATTTTTATATTAAAAATTATCTACATCATATTGATCCTATAGAGCCAAAGAGCTTGAATTAAAATTATTTTTTTTTTATCAAAAAAAAAAAAATAAATAAATAAAATAAAATAAATAAATAAATAAATAAATAAATAAATAAATAAATAAATATAAATGTTTATATAAATATGTATATCGGAACAACATTTATAATCCAGTCCTTACAGTATAATAAATAAATAAATAAATAAATAAATAAATAAAATTCCTTATATAAACATGATATCAGAACAACAATACTGTTCGTTTTGAAAAGCGAGAGCTACAACAACAACTTATTTATTTATTTAATTTATTTATTTACTAGCCTACTCCTTCCCCTCATAATATATGAACAGTTAGAACAATATTTTTGAACTTTATTATGCATATTCGAGGACAAACGACGATTTAACTTTTCTATTAGGAATATTTTCCAAATGGCTTCCTGCTGAGAGATGAGCGCGGGAAAGCGAGAAAGATTTCCACAGAAGCATTGGAATTTAAACAGATTTCTATCCAATGAGATATTCTAAATATCTCACTGTCTTAAACAATGAATATTGCGCGTGGTTTGATTCGATTAAAATGAATCTTACTTGAAAAATTGAAGTAAATATTACGGATTTAATTTCATTTTTTCATAAAATGGAAAAACTTTGTGCTGTATCTATCGAGTATTCAATTGGAATTTAACTGGACAAAAAAAAAAAAAAATTCCTTTTATCATTTTAACTACAAAAAAGGAAAAAAAAGAAAAGAAAGAAAGAATAAAATAGTAATAAAGAAAACTTTAATAAATCGCATTTTAAGAAAAAAAAAAGGTTTTATGTTTTTTTCGAAATTTTTCTTTGTGAGGCTGAATAAATATAATTTATTTGCGAAACAGCTTCAAAGTAGGATTTCCTGATGTTAGCATCTGATGAGTCATTCTCATAAACAAGCATATAAACAGCAAGAACAGGGTTTTATACAATTTTATATTTAGTGTAAATTATCTACTAAAACTCAAAGAAATATGATGTAAAAAACAATAGTAAATAGATAAGTTAAATAAAAATGTTTATTTCATGTTTTTTCGGTTACTTATCTACCTACAATTTGTCCCCTTTGCTAAAATTTATAGATTATAATAATAGTTCCAATAGCAAACTAAGGCTGCATGGAAAATTATTTCATTAAACAGGACTGCATGTTCAATAAAATAGCTTAAATATTTTTTTTCATTCAAAATAAAATGGATATTCTGCCGTGCTGGCGTGGCCGTGCGGTTTAGCCGGCGGGCTGCCGTTGTGGCCGATGCGCCAGTACCCGGGTTCGAATCCCGGTGGTGGCATGGCTGTTTCTTTCTTCTTCTGTGTTTCGTCCGGACTTACTATCTCAGGGTTATCCTGGACGGGATATAATTCTCGTCCCCCCTTTCTTGAATTTCACTAGCCTCGCCCTGACGTTGTCAGGTTGAGCTAGTTCCGTGGTCCCTAGTTGGCCAAATTCGATAAAAGGAAGGAAAATGGATATTCTAATATATTGATATTAGAATATCTATATATAAAACACGGAGCTATACTGTATAATGTAAGAAAAAAAAATATTAGCATATGGTTCGACCCACAGTCCGATAGTTTTATTATTTTAATCTCGTAATGTGGACTGCTTTATTAATAAAATGGTTTTTTGGCATAATGCCACCCACAGTCAATATTTTTTTTTTTCGAGTAAGATATAGGTGACTTTCGAAACAGTAAAAGAGAATTTTTATTAAAAAAAAAAAAAAAGCTGTTTAAAAAAATATAATTAAATTTAAGATTTCATATCCTAACAGTTCATCAACAGCAATTAATAAACGACACCATCTCCATTCTTGAAAATGACTGTTACCAATCAAGATTAAACCCAGTCAAACAATCCGTTTTATAAATGACTGTTTTTTTATTTATTCCCTCTGTCGTTAAAATAATTGTTTATCTAAAAAAATGAATATTGTCAGATCGCGAAATATTGCCAGAATGTTACCTGAATATTGAAGAAAAAAGTTTTAAAATGGTGTAATTTTATATTATATAAATAGTATATCATAAGTTATAAATGTTTAAATTGTCAACTAATGTCGCTATCACCCCAACAGCTCAGTGAAAGTGCCTATCTTCGAATCCACGTAAGGGACCCCAGACTTATTAGAACGTTGTATTTTTGGAAATGTTGCATTCACATCAGATACTATTATTAATGCTTCGACGCCGTGCTCGAAGATCCTACGAGCAGGACTTTACGAGAGAAAGAAGTATAATGTCATGGAATCGGTTTGTTGACAAATTGCCCTTTATTTCGGTCATAGTGATGCTTCTGGAATCGATGGTCGCCCAGGATGTGCTCGGCCCAAAAATAACACTGCTACAGATAATCGGTTTGTTTTGAGGCAGCCTCAATTACAGCGACAGCTTCATTTTCCACCATCCACAGATAAGTATCTATCCCGAATATAGATATTGCAGAAGCTAGGCTTCATTCCCACCGCCCTTTACGAGATCTGCCTTTCACAACCCTTGGAGGCTCTGTATAGAGTGGTGCCGTACCCTAGAGACGTGGTTTACTCTCGAATGTGTTATGTTTACTGATGAGTCCTGTTTCTGTCTTTCAGCAGTTGATCATCGCATCTGTACGGAACATGAACATTGTGGAACAGCCTTTACAGCTGGTACAGTACGGTGGAAACCATTTCTTATGAAAGCGGGCTATTACTGCTTCATACCCAATTGGGCAGGTTTTAGCAAGCCATTTCTTATGACAGCACATCTCTCATAGTGATTTAGATGTACAGTGATATGTGCAAGAGATCTTGTAACCCGTTTTTTTTTTTTTTTATTTTGTTTTTTTGTCCTTCGAGTCACTTCTGCCACGAGCAATTCTCCAACAGAATAATGCACGTCGACACACTGCATATGATTCCTAATAGTATTTGCAAGCAATTCAACCTGTCTTCAGCTTCAGTATATTCAGTTATATGATGAAAGTATATGACATATACAGTATCTGGAGTTTAATGTAATTAATTAAGAACCTTGCTTTTTACGAGGCATTTTTTTTGAATGTTTTTATAAAATTATTTCGTATGACAGTAATTAATTTTAATTTTAATATAATATTCGTTTTTTTATTAAAAAAAGAAGCTTAAACTACTATTTAAATAGTATTTATTTAAATAAAAACAAAGGAAAAATTTGTTAAGAAAATCTTAAGTTTCAACTTTCGAGTTCTCAGCAGGGAACAGTGGTTGTTATTTTCCTTTAGTAGTTGTATAAAAGCCCGGTAGCTAAATGGTAAGGCGATTGACTGCGGATGGGAGGGTGACGGGTTCAATATTTATGGTGGGCCAAGTTAGGGAACCGACGTCCAAACCCAAAAAATCAAAAATTCATGTTCAAAATTTCGAGGCAAATATAAGCGCACCCAATGATTTTAGAACATTGGTCGTAACCGTGCAACCAAAAAAAAAAAAAGTTCCTGCTCTTTTCCTGATCAAACCAACATACCTTTTACAAATCAAACCAGCGATCTTTCAACCGCAAAACAGATTGAAAATTCTAGATTTTTCTCATTTTCGGATGCAATAGGTTATAACCAGTGCCGTAACAAAAACGTTGGGGGCTCCGGTGCGAGTCATGATTTTGGCGTATTATTTTTCTTCTTTGCCATAGTATTTTTTGCGCTGTGAGAACGGTGTTACAATAATGCGTTCAATACAGAACGCTGCGTATAATATTTTTTAAGCTCCTGTTTAAATTAAAAAAGCAGAATAAAACTCGGAAATCCAACATTATGAGCCTGATGTTTATTGAAAAAAGTATGCAATTTACATTTGCAACAACTAATCAATAATCTATTAACATATATCTAGTTACTGTAAGTGATCAAAATACGAAAATCGCTGTAACTGAAAAAAAAAAGAGCAAACGAACAATCAAGATTCAAGAAATAAGTAACGATAGTAAAATAACGATTTGCAAAAACTAATACTTTCACTTGCATATTCGGCATCACCAAACTCCTTCACAATGTATTCAATGTTTAACGCTTCCGTTTGCCTGCGCTCAATGTTCAAAACGGATATGTTTATTAAGAAAACGAATTAAAACGAGTGTTCTTTCTAAATTAAAAAAAAAAAAAAGGTGGATAGCGGCACCAGGGCTTGGGGGCCCCGACGTGATGCAGCGCTTTACCACTACCAACTGCCTCCTTCATCGATGAGCCATTGGGGCCAAGTCTTCTCAATCGCCCATCCTATCAAACCAAAGAAGTAGGGCTTATTCTACAAATTTGAGATTTCGGGGGAGAGGACTGACGCTGATGTCCCTTCCTCTAAATGCACCTACAAGTTAGTTATTAATGGATATCAGTAATTGAGCTTTGGCGGAAATCGTTAATTTTGGTTCTAAGATCCTGTATGAATCAAATCTACGGGTTCAGTACTACCAAAAATCAATAATAAGCTGAATACTAAGTAACTTCCATCTCTAAAAGAAAATAATTTAATTTGAAAACAGAAATTTTCTTTTGGTAGATGAAGGCTACTTAGGTTACTTTTTTTAAATGTGATTCTTAAATTTAAAGATTATCTCACTTTAAAGCTAGGCGAACACGGAGCGATTTTATGGCAATATGATTGGGACAAGTTGGCCCAATTTGATTGCGGACAACTTTATCAAGCGCGAACACGTAGTTTCTCCTGAACCAATATTGCCCTGAATTTTTATGGTTACGGCCTGCTCACTAGGGAGAGCTAAAGAGAGAGCGTGTTTTCGTACAGAATTGCTATAGTATTAAACGCCGTCCCTCTGTAGAAATCAATTACGATTCTTTCATTATCAATTGACAAAATGTTGTTGTTGGAATTATCTGTTTTGGGACGACCCATTTTGCTGATTTTAAGCCTTGTTTCTCAAAGAAAATGGCCGGCGTGAGTGACTGAATTTCCGATGTTCAAAGTCCCGCCTCCTTCGACGTCAGCATTGTCACGTGATGTCATCCGTTCATTTGATTCGCTTTCGTACGACCAATATTTTGAGCCAACTAATATTGGGCCGATATTGTTCCTTTGGTACCGACAATAAAATTGGGGCAATATTGTTCAGGTTGGGGCAATCAAATTGGGGCAAATGGTTGCCAGCAATCAAATTGGGCCTGATTGTCCCAAAATATCGCCTCGTGTTCGCCCAGTATAAGGCAATTCAAAATTAAGAGATAGTTTTAAAAAAAGAAGAGATAAGAATGCTAAATTATAATTTATTTCCTTCCAGAAATTCATACAAAATATCGCCGTTCTGCCTTAGCCATGTGGTCAAGGCAGTGACCTTCTACGTGGCTGACGAGTCAGAACGTGGATTCGAATCCCGGCGTGGGGCTTGGATGTTTCAACTTTCTTCTTCTGTTTTCGATCCGTTTCCGCGGATGTACAGCTTTTTGATATCCTGGTTTTCGCTAAAGAACTAGCAACTAAAGAACAGTCCATAGCTTTGATCTCCTGGTTAAAAAGCCATATGCCAAATAAAAAAACAACAAGAGCATCTACGCTACTTAAACGGCAGATGATATCTAGGATTTATCGCATTCTTTGCCATCTTTGATAACTGTATTGAACATTCTTTGGGGGAAATGCTGCCTCAAAGCTTGATTTGAAGCTCAATTCATCCAACCAAAAATAAATGTAAAGATAAAGATACAGGTAAAAGTAGTAAAATGATTGAATATTTGCGTGAGACTGAAAAAATTGTTAACAAGAGTAAAAAGGTACGGGATTTATTAAATATCCCTTCAATCAGACGTTTTGCATTTTTTATAAAGATAATTAGTTTGATTCTGTCTAAGATTTTTGTTACATTGATTTCTTATGGAGGTATTCATTAGAAATAACGCAACATAATGTTGAATAGTTATTTCTAACATATTGTAAGATGTTACAGTATTTTGTAATTAGTTTTATGGAATAACTTTGATTAAAGACGTGCCGGCAGCTGCGACTAGACGATGAAGCTAAATTAACTTTTCTTTTAATTTTATAATTAAATTGTGTTGGATTTGGTGTTGTAATAATATGCTACGAAGATGAGTTTTTTTTTTTAACTGCTAATAAAATACTAATAAAATTGAAATTATAGATAATAACATATAAATCAGGATTAGATTCCCTGCTATTTTTAAATTAAAATATTAAAAGGATTTTAACGTGTGTTTTATTACACTTTATATTAAAAAACAACTATAACTCACACATAAATAATTCATTTAAAAAAGTTTAAATAAAAACATGCTAAAAAATACGATACATTAAAAAGTTCCTAGGACAGGACAGTTTCGGGGAGCATATTCCCCATCATCAGCAAGAATTTAAAATTTAAGAATTTAAACTTTTTTAAATGAATTATTTGTGTGAGTTATAGTTGTTTTTTAATATAAATTAAAATATGTATGTGAGCAGTAGTAGAAGTTCTTGTAGCTTGTAGAATTTGATATATTAATCTGTATAGAGAAACCTGTATTGTAATTTGTATTCCCCCTATTTCAACATCGATTTGAAAGCGAGCTTGCATATCGCTGTTGTAAGATCATTGTACAAAAAATTTTCTTTTTTTTTTTCCATTTTTTTTTACGTCAAGTCAAGGCGCAGTGCATGTCCAAGGTTGTAAAATCATTCAATCCCTCCTCCCCACCTACAACTTTCATCCAATAAAAAAAAAATAAATTCAATTATGTAGTGAACACACAGCGAAGCGTTCCCCCACTCCCTACAGTTTGCACCATTTGCACGAACAAGCGAACAGTGGCCACACATTTGGTCGAGGATGTCATATTCTGAAAATATCTCTGCCGCACATCCATCGCGGTATGTGTATTTTCCAAAGGTGAACCACCTTTGAGGTTTGTGAATAGAGTGATTGATAATACCACTCGAATCCTTAAGGGTATCTAATTACCCATAAAAGTTTTAGCTGAAAAGCTCAAAATTTACGGCAGTTATCCACGTCATAACAGACTTGAGGTCACGCCCGACTTCTAAGCCCCGCCCCCTAAGAATCCGTGAACTGATGTCGACTTTTATGTTACTTAATTGTAGTTAATTAAGTTTGTTAACTTAATTGTAGTTTGTAATCCCCTAAACGTTCTAAAAGTTTGTGGCAAAAGCTCGAAAAATAACCTGAGTATAAGGGTTTGAAGATACGAAAAAAAGTCAAAAAGTGGAAGATATATATATTAAATATATACAGGGTGATTACAATTAAAGTTCAACTTTCAACATGCTGTAAAAAAAAAAGAACCACTGATCAGAATGACTTGATGGAGAACACCCACGACATAAGGGTGTTGCCCGAAATCACTTCTAGTCATGGGGGGATTACAAAAGTTACAGCAATTAATACCCTTATCAACAGCTACTTATAGCCGAAAAAACGAACCGATTCGGCCACGTACTCTTCGGAGTTATTTAACGTGGAGTCCTATGGGAAAAACTGGTTTTTCCCCTCTCCTCCTAAGGAGGCGAAAGCCAACCGGAATTTGATTACTGGGATTTACAGCCCTACCTAAGAGCTATCGAATGACACCTATCCTAAGTTGAGGAAAGTACGGGAAAAAAAGATATGAGCAAAAAACGATAAAAGATCAAACCGGAAGTGGCCATTTTTTGGCTTCATGTGAAAGATTAAGGAATTTGATAAGTGAATTGAGAATAGAGAAAATTCCTATCATCAAATACACCGGTTGCCTCTAGATTCAATCCAGGATTGCGCCATCATAGACTCCCATGAATATCTCAGGCCTGGTCCCGAAAAGAGTCCGTCATAGGCAATTCAATGAATTTTCAAGGACACCTCTGTCATGGGCCACCCGAAAGCAATCTCAAGAGGATTTATATCGCCTCCGTCATGCCTCCTTTTCTCATTAAACGTGGGTAATTTTGTATGGAGAGCAATGCAGGATGTTTTCTATAATTTTATGCATCGTGCTCACAGCTACTGGGTGCAACTTCCTTATTTTAAAAATGAATAACACAAACAGTGTAGGAGATATCAGTTGAATGCTTTCGCTGTATTACAGAGAGACATTTAAAGTTTTTATTTATTATGTTTTAAGTAAGATATTGCTATCAAACTTTTGTACTGGTTCGGTGGCGGAGGGGAGCAGAATGCGACGGGAGCCAGATAGTTAAAAACCACAGAGACTTTTATTTACAAAAGTAAAATTCGAAATACGGAGTACTCGAATAAAGGATGATAATAACTCCGGGGCGCCTACTTGCTCATATCCTTCTCTGATTTTGCCGTCTTTTGAAATTTCTCCGGGCAATTGGATCGTCTGCTTCGGCCTAGAGTTGTCTTCCTCAAAGCCTTCAGTCTTAGTGCGGTCTTCTCCAACTTCTCCCGCAATTGGATCGTCTGCTTCGGCTTAGAAGTGTCTTCTTCGCAGCCTTCCGTACTGGTGCGGTCTTCTTCCAATTCTCCCGCAATTGGTTCGTCTTCTCCGGCTAAGAATTGAGGATCTCTCCGTGGCCTATCAACCACAAAACGAAATCAACTTTTCTCCAAGTGGGACTCTCTCTCTTCCTCTGGCTCGCTGCCTATCAACAGGAACTTCACTTCTCTTCTCTATCCCCGAACTTGCGGAGAACCTCTTCGTGGCTGCTCGCCACCATCCAACTCACTTTGCAGCTCTCTGCGCTGCATTATAAGCCCGATCCGTGCCTCCCTTTCACTCCGAAAGAGTCCACAATCGAGAGGGAGACAGGGTCGGACTGAACTACTCCTCACAGAGGTGGATTAGAATAAAACGAATCCACTTTTTAGAGGGTGGACAATTCCACAGGTAACATTTCCTCCCTCCTAGAACGTATGCAGCCTCTGCATACTCTTCCATCTGCCACTCTCTTGAAGAACGTATGGCTGAAATTGATTACTTCGTCACGTCCTCGCTCTCCAGGTCCCACAAAGGCCTGTCGATTCAGGGGACAGGCTTTGATTCTTTGCCTGTTCCCTGAATCGACGATACGATCTAATCATGACTTTATCTTCTACAGGGAAACAATGGATAGGAGTTTGCCGGGTATCATGAAACTGTTTGTACCTCCTGTTTCCTTTGTACCTTTTCTCGTACTCTTTTCCGTTCTAACTCTCTTTTGAACACTGGTGATGTGGGATCGAAATGCTCATGAACAAGGATTTGTCCCAAAGCCCTCCGTAGACATCTAAACGCCACCCCTACATCAGAATGTTTCTTTATTAACGCCTCTTTAAGCCAGCTTTCTTTGTTTCTTAGAAGCTCTTCTTGCATACTATTTTCTCATCCTCCTGCTGCCTCAAGTCTTCCTCTAGTCTTCGCTTTTCTTCTTCTAGAAGCTTTTTCGTCTCTATCTCTTTTTCCTGAATATGCTTCATTTCTTCTTGCTTTCTTCTTCTTCAACTTTACTCTTCTAGCTTTTTTCTTTCTTCTTCTTCTTGAATTTTATACTGCTCTTCCTGCCTTCTCTCTTCCTCTTCTTGAATTCTACGCAGTTCTTCTAACCTTTTCGTCTCCTCTTCTTGAATTCTACGTAGTTCTGCTTCCCTTTTCTTTTCTTCTTCAATTCTTCTCTCTTCTTCTTCTTCCTGAATTCTTCGTAACTCTTCTAGCTTTTTCCTCTCTTCTTCTTCTTCAATCTTACGTAATTTTTCTTGCTTTCTCCTTTCTTCTTCTTCACGAATTTTACGCAGTTCTTCGTGCCTTCTCTTTTCTTCTTCTTGAACTCTACGTAACTCATCTTGCCTTTTCTCCTCTTCTTCTTTCTGCATTCTACGTAACTCTTTAACCCGTCTTTTCCCCTCTTCTCGAATTCTCCACTGTTCTTCCAGCCGTTTCTTCTCTTCTTCCTCTTCAATTCTACGTATTTTTTTCATCCGTTTCCTCTCTTTTTCTTCTTGAATTCTACGTAGCTCTTCTAGCCGTTTCCTCTCCTCTTCTTCTTTAATTTTCTCCATTTCCAAACAAATCTTCGCTTCTCTCTCTGGACACGAGTGCCAAAAATGCTACCGAACTTTTTACTGGTTCGGTGGCGGAGCGGAACAGAATGCGACGGCCGTCAGATAGTTAAAAACCACAGAGACTTTTATTTACAAAAGTAAAATTCGAAATACGGAGTACTCGAATAAAGGATGATAATAACTCCGGGGCGCCTACTTCCTCGTATCCTTCTCTAAATTTGCCGTCTTCTGAAATTTCTCCCGGCAATTGCATCGTCTGCTTCGGCCTAGAGTTGTCTTCCTCAAAGCCTTCCGTCTTAGTGCGGTCTTCTCCAACTTCTCCCGCAATTGGATCGTCTGCTTCGGCTTAGAAATGTCTTCTTCGAAGCCTTCCGTCTTAGTGCGGTCTTCTTCCAATTCTCCCGCAATTGGTTAGTCTTCTCTGGCTTAGAAGTGTCTTCTTCGAAGTCTTCCGTACTGGTCTTCTTCCAATTCTCCCGCAATTGGTTAGTCTTCTCCGGCTTAGAAGTGTCTTCTTCGAAGCCTTCCGTACTGGTGCGGTCTTCTTCCAATTCTCCCGCAATTGGTTCGTCTTCTCCGGCTAAGAGTTGAGGATCTCTCCGTGGCCTATCAACCATAAAACGAAATCAACTTCTCTCCAAGTGGAACTCTCTCTCTCTCCCTCTGGGTCGCTGCCTATCAACAGGAATTTCAACTTGCAAATCAACTTGCGGAGAACCTCTTCGTGGCTGCTCGCCACCATCCAACTCACTTTGTCGCTCTCTGCGCTGCATTATAAGCCCGAACCGTGCCTCCCTTTCACTCCGAAGAGTCCACTATCGAGAGGGAGACCGGGTCGGACTGAATGTTTTACTTTAATTTATGTTTTATTATATTATTTTATTATTAATAAATTAAAAGGTGGATTAGAATAAAACGAATCCACTTTTTAGAGGGGGTGGACAAATCCACAGGTAACAATATCACTGAGGTCGCCTCCGTTCTGGTCAAGTCGATTTTTGAAGCTTCTCCCCTTTCGTTCCAGCATATTGGCGGGTATATTGTCGATAGCAGCTTGAATATTGTTCTTGAGGGTCGGTGTACACAAGAGATTTCAGATAGCTTCACAAAAAAAAAAAAAATCACACGGCGCTAAATCGGTTGAGAGCGCCGGCCATTGCAGATCGCCCCGCAACGAGATGAGGCATCCGGGGAAGTGTTCTCGCACAAGATTCATCGACGTTCACGCCGTATGGGCCGTGGCGCCATCCTTGAAACTAGACATCCACCACATCCATTTCTTCAAGTTTTGATAAGAAAAACTCCTCAATCATGTGGACGTAACGAACAGAAGTGACCGTAACTGTCTGATCTTTTTCTTCAAAAACCCATCGTCCAATGATGCCTATTTTGGACAATGCACATCAAACAGTCAATGCACGTTCTGTATGCAGGGGCTGCTCATGAAGTTCTCGGGGATTCGGGCCACTCCAGTATCGCATGTTTTGCTTATTCACGCCACCGGAAAGATGAAAATGAGCCTCATCGCTGAAGAACACAAGGGTGTCTTCAGGCATATTGTCAAGAATGGGTTGGCATGCATTTTTTCGTGAAAGAAAATCGCGTCGATTAAGTTTGTGCACCACTGCCAATTTGTATGGATGAAATTTCAGTTCTTTATGAAGAATTCGTCGCACAGAACGATCAGACATCCCAAGAGCAGCTGCATGTTTGCGCGCAGATCATTTTTCTGCACATCACCCGTTTTCCTAAAGTTGTTCACATAAAAGAATCGATTTCCGATCAGGAACACGACCCGCGGGCGCGATATTAAAGTGATTCCTAATTGCACGTTGCGTGGCAATGATTGAACGGCCGCTTGAAAAGTATGCCTCTACGGCGAATGCGCGGTCCTACCTTGTCAACTGCATGATCGTTACTAAAACTACATGACAGCCAATGAAAGTCTTTCGAATGAGCGCCACCAAACCATTGTCAGAATAACGGTCGCTTCAGCACGAGCGTTTCAAATAAGGAAGTTGCTCTGCCCTGTATGTCCAAAGTTCGGGATTCCTCGTGCACTGCACTTTTGCACATCACCCTTCGTCTCTTCCTGGACTGCTGTGGAAATCTCATTCATCACGACTATTCTGTCAGACTGTAACTCAAAAATTTCCAAGTAGTTGCCATTATGTTGAGAACCAAGGAGTTCTGTATCACCCCGAAAGCGAATCCACGTGATGAGAAGAATTTGATCACTGACACTACTCTTTACAGAACTTTGATCTTGTTCTTTGTTGAACTGAATTTCCAAAGTGCTGTCGATTCGACCGTGTGTGTGTGTGTGTGTGTGTGTGTGTGTGTGTGTGTATAGACACTGATCAGTGTATATACACATGCCTGATGCGTTGCACTGTCTTCGTGCATTTTCATTCGCTGCGAGGCTTTCTTCCAATCAGAAAATCCATCTGTAAATAGAGTTCTGTCTTTATGTGTTTCACTAAATAGAATGCACGGGAAACCATATACATTTCCTCTTGTGGAAATCACATTTGTTCACCATGTTTTCGAAGATCACGAAACGGGAAAAATTCCTTTTACGATCTTACAGTATAGTCTGCTTGAAGCTAAAAAATCACCGTCAAAGGGTTGACATTCCACAGGGCCTCTATTACACCAAAAATCCTGCGCTACATCGATGATGTTTTGCCATAACCCAATGTCATTTTAATATTCTGGCCCCAGGTTATCTCTGTTTTGATGATGTAAGTGAACTGCAGGCTCAGTTTTAGCTGTACCCAGTAATTGAACCGTATCCTCATCCTCAGCAATCTATCCAGGGGAAAGGTCCACCACCATCGCCATCACTTCGCTGGCAGACATACTTGAAAGAGACCTCGGATTGATCCTGACTTACGAGTAAAGCCAAGTTGGAAAAGACTGTGCTTTTTTTATTTGTTCATCAAGCTTCTTCGCTTTTTCTTGCTATTTTTTTCGTTTTTCAGCACTGCTTTGGTACCTCTTCTTTTCGAGCGCCGACAAACAATATTTCCGCTTTGTTCTAGAAAAAGAAACAATTCTTAAGTATCAGCCAAAAATGAGTAAAAGTGCATGAACCAGGGACCCGGACCGAACCGTTTTCGAACAGAAATTAGACGGAATTATTTTTTTTTTTTTTGAACGAAACCGATAGATAGATATAATAAATACATGTAAGATATTAAGTGTATTAAATACTATTCCCTTACGAAGAGCAATGTAAACGTTTAATATAATGAAATTTATAAAAGAAAATATAAGACATAAAAATCAAAAGGAAAAGAGTTGTGGAGCAAAATACTTCAAAATATAATAGAATAAGATTGTATATGTATAAAAAAAAAAACAAAAAAAAAAAAACTAGGTTGTAAAAAACAAAGGATAAAAGGTGCTGAATAAAAGTAGTGCATTTGGGTCTGGTCCAATTGCCCGACAATCGATTGCCCGACGATCATGTGCCCGACAAATCATTTTCTTTACAGATAAATTTTCCGACATTTCAGTTACCCGACAAATACATGCGAGTAAGATTTTATATGCCTAAACAGCTCGGATCTGCTTACGTAGCACATACGTACTTATATTCACATACATACACACTTATTTTTAAATTAATAATATTACAATTGCAGTACAACATGAGCAAGTGCATAGAAAGTGTGATTATTAATGTAAATTATAGAAAATATCACCTCTATTTTTCTCACGTTATTTCAATCGTATTAATCGTTGTATTATAATTGTTCTTACATTCTATATTTTCTCGAAACGACGGTAATATAGAACATCACGATTCCTTTCTTTGATTATCAGATATCCACAGGCACTAATTTTGTTGTGGCGTCTTTCCGAAGAAACGGTTTTACAAACTGCCATCACAGCTAATACCTGAAAAAGTCGCTATTGCCACATATTCTAATGATTCTAATCAATCCTAATCCTAAAATCCCAATGATGTAATAAAGAAATTTAATTTTAATTAAATATAATACACATTTTGATAAAAATCTTACTCTTCTGTGATTTGTCGGTTAGTCGACTATCGGGAAATTGATATGTCGGGAAATTAATCTATCAGGAAAATGATTTGTCGGGTACATGATTGTCGGCAATAGATAGTTGGGAAATCTATTGTCGGACAAATGGACGGTACCGGATGTATTCAACTAAAGTAAATATTTGCATTACAAATAGAATCTGTAACTATGTTACATTAGCTATATTTAATTTTGTAGTATGTGAAGATCCTTTTCACAATGTTTACTGCTTTGCAAACTTTCTTATCTTTCATCTGTTTAGACTTGCATTTGTTGTTGAAGACAAGACATTGGAAGGAATTTCTTGAAACCAGAATTTCCAGTCCTTCTGTCCATTCGAAGAATAAACGATTGTTGCCACAGGTTATGTCAAAGTAATGTTTTTCATAATTCCAAGACGAATGACGGCCGGTGAAATACTTCCTTGAACGCAAGAATCGAGTCGAATTAACTCATCCTCTTGTAAAACTTGTTTCTGACTTCAGTAACAGTGGTAGACGTATCAGCCCCGACCACTTTTCTCACTGTCGTTCATGATTTTCCAAAACCTTGTCATTTACTCTATGTACGTTTGAATTGAGCTTCAAAATGTTGTTGTAGGATCTGTTTTCAAAAGCACTATTCGTACAAAAGATGTTCTTTTTTTTGCATTTATTTTATTTTAGTATTTTATGATACACCATATATGATATCATAATCTTGCCATTTTCTGCACAGGAGCCATCAAGAGGTGACCTTCGAATTGAATTGACTAATGCCGCTGAAATCCCCTCGCGTCATTTCAGTATATCTATTGTAACGGTACCACGTGATAATTTTAGTCCTTCAGGGGTTGTTCGGGTATTTTGTTGGGCGCCAACCGAAAAGTCCGTTCGGTGAATTTTCTATCTACCCCCTCCAAAGTCGTTACATGGTATGCCCTGACTAATCCAATCCATTCGGAGCGTGGGGGAGCCACACTTCACGTTCACGCACAAAGAAGCACAACGCATTCACCACATTAATTAAACTTAACCATTTTTATTCGACACTGCGAAATAATAATATGACACAACACTGCAAGAATAATACTTTCGGCGAAGCTATGGCTTATAACTTCTTAAAGCATAAAGTTAAATTACGACGCACTGAAATTTCACTTACGAAGCACTAAATAACTAAATTACGAAGCACAAATTTTCACTTACGAAGCACTAAGTAACTTGGGGAATTCTACTAAATTACGAGGCACAATTTTCACTTACGAAGCACTAAGTAACTTGTGGAATCCTGCACGGGTGTACACGTGCATTGAACACAAAATTTGCAAGCTTTATTTTGCAAATTAATTTCAGTAATGTTTCGCTCAAATAAATTGTAGAAATTGTAGGCTATCCACGGGTTGCCTATTCCAACTAACGATAACTTGATTTAACACACCCTATTTCTAACAAACGCATCGAGAATTTGAGACGCGGCCGCCAATACATCGTCCGCGGCGATCGTCGAGGCCGGGTGCATTGTAGCAAAGGTTAAGAGAGCGAAACTGCGGCGAGAGAGAGAGATCTAACTCGAACACCCCGTTTTATAAACTTTAAGAGCGCCGCTGTGTGACGTCACGCGTCGCACAGACCATACGGATAGCAGGATTGCATATCTGCCCAAATAAGGGAGATTACCTCATTATTACCTCACATGGAGTGATAATGCTAATTAACCAATAGAATTACAATGCTTACAACAATTCCAAATATGGAATGATGGCCACAAGGAAATTCCTAAGAATAGGAAATTTCCAAACTCAAATAAACTCAGCTTAATTAACAAAAGAAAATTAATTCCTTATTAAAATCCTTAAATTCAACTAATCTTAAATTACACAACTACTTAAAACACCTAAATTTCTAACACTAAATTGCATTAAATCCTAATAAGTTACATTTAAAAGATTTATCTCCTAAAATAAATTAAAGCCTAAACTAAAATAAAAATCACTGACAATAATTAAAACTGTCCCTAACGAAGTCTTTCGCCATTAGCTTTTACAAAATAATTACTTTGAAATTATTTTTCTTAATTGACATTTCTTTTGTCTTTATAATGATAATAATATTAATATTCTATTATTTTAATAGTTATAATAAATCGACATATGAGTATTGTCACATTACCCCCCTCAATATTTTTTTTTTTTCAATAAAAAAAAACAAATGTTTTATTTCAAAACAACCCTGTGACAAACTCACATTACAAAAATAAAATGAAGCTTAAAAACTATTTACAAAGGCTCTTCTTGTTACTTCAAGGTGTCTTCTCTTGACTGATGTCTTCTTCAGAGTAAGGAATCAAAAATGTATGTATTAAACACAGTTCAAGGTTCACTGCTACAGGTTACAGTTCACAGTTTTACTGCATCGTCGCACAATTTAAAGTTCACTTCTACACTGTTCACACTATTTACAGTCCAGTTTTTTTTTTCACCTGAGTGAAATATTTAGAGTTCACTATTTACACTGTTCACAGTCTAGAAGCACGGACTGTCCTGGCACTGCGTGATTGAGTGTCCTGGTCAGGACTGGTCCTAACCATATGGTCGCAAATTGTAAAAATTGTACTGACCTTTTATTTGGCCCATTGAGTCACAAATTTCCGCCACATTCGGCGTAACAATTCGGGAAACAGTATAAGGGCCAGCAAACAACGGGAAGAATTTGTGGAATAATCCCCTGACAGGATCGGACACACGAGGTGTACGAAGGAGCACTTTCTGTCCGACTACAAAGTTGTAGCCCCGCTGCCGAACCTGTTTTCTTCTCCGATGTCCTTCCCTTGTTAATTGATCGAAAATCACTCGGGGGGTTACAGGCATGCTGCTCTGGGTAATCTCCGGTCTACAAAGGCAGTCAAGGAAGGGAGGTGGAGTACGTCCGAAATGAACCTCTAGTGGCGCCTTGTTAGTGCTGTCATGCGGGGTGTGAGTAAGCCAGTGGTTTATGTAGGGTAACAGTTCCAACCATCCTTTATGGTTATCCCTACAATAAACCCTGAACAAACGAGACAGTTCTTTCATTACCCGCTCCGCCGGGTTGGACTGGGGATGCCGTATAGATGAATAAATGGGCTGGATATTCCTTTGATGTAATCCGTCCCGCCAGGCTGCACTTGTGAACTGAGTGCCGTGATCGGTAAGGATGTTTTCATAGTTACCGGCTTCAGCTACGAAATCATCTAAGGCTTTCAGACAATTTCGTGCGGTTGGTTTGTTAAGGGGGAACACTCGCACCCACTTACTAAATACGTCCACAATCACCATGACGAATTTGTTTCCTCTCCCCACTTTCGGCAAAGGCCCATAAAGATCAATTGCGGCGATCTTATTCTTGTCCTCCGGAATGATGTTGCGTTGTGTCCCTTGGTATGTCCGGTTGGGATACTTCGTTTTTAAGCACGTGTCACACGTTGATAACAGCTGTTTCACTTGTCGGTGCATATTGCGCCAATACACAGATTTACGAAGTATTAAGGCTATTTTCTTAGCTCCGAAATGCGCATACTTTGTGTGAGCAAGCCAAATGAAGTCCTCTCTCATGTCTTTTGGGATCCATACGCGAAAGGTCTCCGGATTATTCTTGATTTTAACCATTACAACTCCGTCGACTAGTTTCCAGGTGTGGATCCTACGATCAATCCGATCGTATTCGTGCTCGTCTGCTCGCATGCGTCCTTCCTTGTAGCGCTTGACAGCGGCGATCTCCGGATCCAGATCCTGAGCTTGTTCTAAGGTTTCCCACGACACTTGAGGCATTGGAAAGACTTGCAAATCAATCGCTGCCATATGAAAGCTATGGCGTGGTCCTGTCGCCCTCGTTTCGTGTGTCCCTTGGCGGCTCAGTAGGTCAGGTAGATGATTGTTAGTCCCTGGGATATGTGTAATGTTGTAGTCGAATTGCTGTAACCACAGCGTCCACCGCAACAATCTGTCATTGGATGAGTGACATTGTTGTAAAAATGTCAAAGCCTTGTTATCAGTCCTTATCTGAAAATGTCGGCCCATTACATAATACCGGAATTTCTGTAGCGCCCACACGATGGCATTGGCCTCTTTCTCCGTCGAGGTATAGCGGGTCTCCGGTCCGCGCAATACCCTCGATGCCAAGGCGACTACCTTTTCCTGTCCGTCCTTCTCCTGTAGTAACGTGGCTCCCATTCCTACGTCACTACTATCTGTCTGAAGAATGAATAGCTGATTGAAGTCCGGGTGAGCAATGGTGCATGAGTAGAGAAACATCGCCTTTACGTCATTGAACGTCTTTTCTAGCATCTGATCCCAATGCCATTTGATACCTTTTTTCAGAAGTTGATAAAACGGCTGCAACGTTTGAGCGAAGTGGGGACAAAAACGACTGTAATATTGGCAGGTCCCAATAAAACTTCGCAACTCCTTGACGTTCCTCGGCGGCCTGATATTGTTGATTTCTATGATCTTTTCTTGGCTCATGAAAACTCCGCTTCTATCGATTACATATCCCAAGAAACTAATCCTATGTTTACAAAATTCGGATTTGACTAAGTTTAACCGGAGATTGTGTTTAAGTAACACATTGAACAAAGTTTCTAAATGTTTCAAGTGTTCGGAAAATCCGCTGGCACTGAGCACTACATCGTCGACATAAACTACTGCATTGTCTTGCATAGAGTTCTTTATGACCTGATCCATGTACTGAATCAAACCTGATCCGGCATTTTTAAGTCCAAAGGGCATCCGCAAATACACGTACGTCACGCCATTATGTGTGAAACCAGTATACCTCTGGCATTCCTCCTTTAGAGCAATTTGGTGGTACGCCCATCGAAAATCCATCGAGCTAAACCAACTCTTACCGTTAAATTGACGCAACGCATCGTCGATGGCAAGTGGCTTATCACGATACGGCACTGTCACACTGTTTAACCGCCTCGCGTCCAGGCATAGCCGTACGCTTCCATTTTTCTTTCTTACGATGACCAATGGGTTGTTATAGGCCGTGGCCTGCTTCCGAACTATGTTCTGGCGTACCATCTCCTGAATTTGAGCGGATACTTCTTTCTCGCAGGCTTTAGGTATTGGATAACACCGCATTTTCCATGGGGTTTCGTCTGTTAGTCTTATGTCGAACTGGTATCCTATCGCTGGTTCTTGGGACGGCTCGAATACCTTCTGATAATTACTCAGCAGCTGGATTAGTTGTAATTTTTGCTGGGGACTTAGATTTTCCGCTGAGTTAACCTTTTCCTGGATCTCCCGTGCAATGTCGTTGATCTCTGAACAGTTCACCATTTCCGTCAAAGTATCGTCCTCTCCGTTCTCCAGATTCACTGCCCTATTTTGGATTGGAAACCTTATTACATTATGCCTTAAGTCGATCATCACTTCGTTTTTGTTCAAAAAGTCCGCACCTAAAATCAAGGGATATGCGATGCGTTTCGAAATTAAACAAACTGTATCATATCTTTCACCTTGAATTTCGATCGTCATCATGGCCTGGCGAGTAATTTGTTCCGCTGGTCGGCCATTAACTCCTACGATGGTGGTTCTCGAGACGGGGAGGATCGGGACTTTACCATCGATCGCTAGTGCTCTCTCTAGCACCTCCTCCGATAACACCGTTATCGTACTTCCAGTATCTATTAGTGCGTTAACTTTCACTCCGTTCACTCGTGTTTTGATCATCGGGCATCGCCTGGCGCTAACTTTGTCAGTTTCCACTCCGAAATCTGTTAGTTCCTCCGGACGCAGAGTCCATACTGTAAGAATGGGGACCTCGAAACAGGCAACGTCGTTTGGCTGGGGGTCCGTCGCGCCAAACGCAGTTAGTTTTTTCGGGAAGCTGAACAACTTGCTCCTCCGTCAGATGCTATTGCTGTGCGGGCATTCCTGCTCACGTCTAATCCTCTTGAGGTCAGTTGGCCATTTCCCCCTTCACTTGGTCCGTGGCTCGTCCAACGATTTCCGCCGGTATCCCTTTGTATCGGTCTGTCTCGATCTGGGCTATGCTCTCCCGCTTTCCGCTTGCTTGGCGGAGACTCCGTCCGATCACTGTTTCTGCGGTAACCCTGTCTGTTACTCCTACTTGTAGGCGATGACACGCTGTTCACGTTTGCTTTCCTATCGGGCTGTGTGAAGCTTTCACTGGCGTGGTCGTAATTCCCTAGCATGAACTGAAATTTTTCGATGGTCATTGCGTCCACACTCATGAGCAGATTTCGTATATGAACTGGAAAATGTCTCGTGAGTAAGCTTATAATGTCCTGCTCTGTCATCGGCGGTTCACACTGCCTCAGCGCAGCTATCTTGTCCTCTGCGTAACCACGCATACTACCATCTCCTCTCCTCCAGTAGGAGTGCATGAGGTCGAATTTGAATTTGGCCTGTGCCTCCTTTCCCCAGAATCGAGCGAGAAATTTACTCTTAAACTCGTCCATGGTGGTGGGAAACGGGTCCAAGGTATCCATCCACGTTTTCGCCGCTCCTTTTAGCATTTGGTAGATTATTCGCGGCTTCAGTGCCTCTCTGACATTCGTTAATGCGAAGTAATTTGTGACAGCCTTCATAAATGCACTGGGATGTTCGCCGGACGTCCCATTAAAGGTCAATGTGGGTGGTATATTGGTCAATGCCGTTGCCAGCGTTACAGGTGCTGTTGGTAGGCGTTCCATTTTGTCATTCATGTCCTTAACTCGTTCTTCTACGAGCTGTCGAACTTCCTGTACTTGTTGAACAACCACTGTTTGTACATGTGTGCTTAGCTGGGCATGTTTGTCAACCGCGTCGCGGTGCACCTGTCCGACCTTCTCTGTTATTCCTATTATGCTCTGCTTGACTTCGCCAATTTGTCC
>JAFIDM010039801.1:0-28495 GCA_023159025.1 Thereuonema tuberculata | reverse complement strand
ACTCCAACTGCCTTTGGAATCATAGTGAAGCAAGTCAACTTACACCACTATGTTCCGTGAAAGACTGGCCAATTTAGAGGCTGTACAGCTGTAAATCTCCAAACTGAAAAAAATTGACTTACACCACTATATTTCTGAGCCCTCCATATGTAAATTAAATTGCCTTTCTGAATCAATTTATCGGAAGGAATTGGGAACAAATGTTTCGTCCTTATTGGGACTCATCATTAGTGTGGCGGTGGCTACCAGATATATCCCTGCCTTTCTGAGTCTTTTTATCGGGGAAGGTGGATTGGGCTGATGAGTCCCAATAAGGACTAAACAGCTGTTCCCAATTCCTTCCGATAAATTGATTCAGAAAGGCAATTTAATTTAGATATCTGCTGCTTTTATCTTGTTTTTGGTTTTCATTGAATTGTTTTCAGCACGTTAAACTTGATTATAAATATAAATATTTGTGAAAATCTAAATTTAATGATGTTTGTGAAACTACTGATAAATTCCTGCATGAAATAGATAATGCAGCATAAATATTTTCCAATAAATGAAGTAGTTTTACTATGAAATAGATAATACAGCATTTTTTTTCCTTTATGAATTAGTTTTACTATTAATATAAATGTGTAAACAAATGTTCAACAATACAAGATAACCAAAAACAATTAAAAAAAAATACAGTTGATAACAGTACTCAATTTTCAAAAAGCAATTTTAAACACAATACCAAAAAACTTTATTATTATTATACAAGCGAATTGACCACTTAGGATCAAGCTACAACTTCATTTCCTTTTCCCTGTGCGAAGCTTTCTCTGTCTCTTCATGCGTTCACTGGCCTGCTTCCGTTGATCTTCAGTCCAGGCTCTTCCGGTCTTCATGACTCGTCCTGCGACTTGAAACACTTCCAAATTTTTCAGTGTTTCTAAATATATTTCTGTCTAACATTTCGACCTCTGAGATGTTTAATATTTCCATATCCCTCTTTACTTCTTTAATCCATGCTGTAGTGGTCTTCTTTCTCCAGAAGAATTCAAATATCTGTTTAGTAAGTCTATTCTCATTCATTCTAAACAAATGTCCGAGGAACGTCAGCCTTCTCTTCTTCATGGTCTCCGAGATTCTTTCCACCTTCTGGTAAACTTCTTTGTTACTCTTAAGTTTCCACCCACTTTCAGTCTGAACAGCACCCATAATTTTCCTGAGGATTCTTCTTTCCAAGACCTCTAGTTTCTCTAGCTTATAGTTCATGGCCAGGCATTCACTAGCATATAGGCATTCTGTTTTGACCACAGTGTTGTAGTGTGTTATTTTAGCATTCTAGGATAAACACTTCTTATTGTAGATGTTTTTTGTCAACCCATATGCTCTCTCCATTTTTGAGATCCGGTCTGTCACAGCGGCTTTTTCTAATCCATTTTCCTGTATGGTCTCACCCAGGTACTTGAACTTCTTGATCCTTTCGATTTGTCCTATTTCGGTTTCCAAGAATTTGGGTCCATCTTTGATGTTTGTCATGAATTTGGTCTTTTCTGTTGAAATCCTCAATCCTGTTTGTCTTGCAATTTTTTCCAAGAGATTAATTTGTATGATTGCGATCTCTGGACTTTCCGATAATATAGCAAAGTCATCTGCGAAAGCCAGGCAGTTGACCTTAATCCCTTTTGGTTTTCTCCCTAGGCATGTCGGAGTTATCCCTTGAAGTTCAAGCTCCGAGTTCCAAATTCTCACAATCTTTTCCAGGACGCAGTTGAATAGAGCATCACCTTGTCTCACGCCTGTCTTGATTTCAAACGGTTACGATAGATGCCAAAAAAATTTCACTCTAGAAGTTGTGCCTGTTAGGGTCTCTTTGATTATATTTACCAATTTTCTTTTAATACCAAATTCCCTAATGATCAAATCTAAAGTCTCCCTGTCCACCGAGTCAAAGGCATTTTTGAAGTCAACGAACTTCACTACAATTTTCTTACCACAAAGCACTCTGTGGCGAATTATAGACTTCAAGTTGAAGATCTGTTCGACACAGGAGTGGCCTTTCCTAAACCCTCCTTGGTATTCCCCTAGTTGGTCCAGAGTCGCCTTTATTCTATTCAGAAGCAGTTTTGAGAGGATTTTATAGGCGATTGGAAGGAGGGACACGCCTCTATAGTTGTTCCACATCCTGTTTGTCCCCTTTCTTATGTAGCGGATGGATAAGGGCCGTTTTCCATTCGACGGGGATTTTTTCTGTCTCCCAAATTTCTCTGATAATTCGATGAAAATCTTCTAAAATTTCTGATTCTGCCCATTTCAACATCTCTGCCGTTATAGAGTCTTCTCCACTTGCCTTGCTATTTTTGAGATTTTTAAGAATTTCTTTTATTTATTTATTTATTTATTATTTATTTATTTTTTGTTTGGTGGGCTGTCTTTTAGATAACTATATAATATTTAAAAGAATATATTTTTTATATATTATTTAAAATGTATTGAATAAACACTTTTCAAATGTTTAATAGAACGATTTAATTCACTACCCCATTCAACATAGCTTTTCAAGTATAAGGGTCAGTCATTTAAAAACCGAACATACTGTATATGATTGTAGAAATGTTTCTACGATCCTCGCAAGTTATGTCCCATGAAAAGGAAGCGAGTACATCGGAGAACCTCGTTTACCTTCACCCGTGACGTCACGCATCACGTGACGCACAGTGGATGCGCCGAACACCACTGGTGGCAGTGTAGTCACCGTCCAATCGTAGAAATGGAAGAGAGCAAAGAGGAGCAGCGCGGTGTTGTGTATTTTTTAACAATGGAATGTGTGGGCAGCAAGCAGATGCATATGCGAATGAAAGCAGTGTATGGTGATTATTGCATGAGCCTCACACAAGTACACATTTAGCGAAAACGGTTCCTAGAGGGCCGCACATCCCTCCGTGATAACGAACGGCCAGGACAACCCCATAAAGTGACTGACAGTGTTGTGGCCCGTGTGGATGAGTTGATTAGAGGTAACCGGTGTCTGACTGTGGATGAGATCGCGGCACTGGTGGGTCTGAGTCACGGTACCACCCATCAAATCATCAGCATTAGGCTCCGCTACCGGAAAATCTGCGCTCAATGGGTTCCCCATAACCTTAATGAAGGTCAAAAGGGCTATCACACGGCCATTGCTCTGCAGCATCTGCAGCAATATCAGATACAGGGCGACCTGTTTTTGTCACACATTGTTATAGGTGATGAGACGTGGTGCTATCATTACCAGCTTGAAAATAAGAGGCAGAGTCAACAGTGGAAACATACCGCCTCCCCACCACCAAAAAAGTCAAAGGCCATAAAGAACACTGTGGGTAAGATAATGATGACATTTTTTTTTGATCAACATGGCCCACTTCTCATCGTGTTTCTGGAGAAAGGGTCAACTGTGAATGCCGTGCGCAATATCGACATGCTCACGAAGTTGCGGTGAGCAATAAAGGCAAAATACCCTGTACTGCTCTCGGAGGGTGTCATTTTGCTCCACGACAATGTCCGCCGTATACTGCCGATGTTGTCAGCACCAAAATGCAGAAATTCAGGTTGGAAGTGCTAACGCAACTCCACTACAGCCCTGACATGTCCCCTTGTGATTTTCACGTGTTTGGGAAGTTGAAACGTGCTCTCAAAGGCAAATGATTCACATCGGACGTTGACGTGAAGGGCGCAGTTCAACAATGGTTCCAGCAGGAACCCAAGGACTTCTTCCACAGAGGCATTCAGCGTCTCGTTTCACAGTGGGATAAGTGTCTCAACAGGTACTTGTAGCTGACTATAGGTTACTGTGCTTTTCCACCAGGTGTTCGGTTTTTAAATGACTGACCCTTATACAAGATTCAAAGACTAATAAAAGTAACCTGCTGTAGGTTTCAACGTAACTTACTATCTACAGTGTTTATTTAAGATCATTCTTAAAATCAAAATCATGAATAAAATAGATTATTATTATTTTTTTTTATAACTTAAAACTTCCATATGTAAATAATGGACAAAACATACTAAGTTTAAGAAATATTTAAACCTAGCTAATTTTTGAATCATGTGTTTACAATTCGAGATAGTTTGCTTTTAAAAACTAAGGAACAACCATCAGGTTGTAATTCTTTATTTTACTAATACTAAAATAGTTGTCCTCTGAATACAGTTCGATATCAAGATTTAAGACACGTATTTAAGAAAAACTTAAACAGGAACACATTAGACTGTTGTCAACGTTAGTAACATTTGCGATGAAAACATAATAATAATTGTTGTCATGAAAAATTTTACTTTAATAATGCTACGGTAATGCAGAAAAATAGACGAGTAGTTTTAAAGCTACTGTGTTTTTTTTTGTGTTTTTTTTAAGGAACTTGCCTGTTAGTTACATTAGAAAAATCTTCATTTCTGAAAAGCTCGCTGCAAATTCGACTTCATTTCGACAGCTTTTTTTTCCGAGCGAATCTTGACCCATCACGCTTTTTTTTTAATGCTTTATCGTTCGGAAAAGATTGAAAGCTGATATTCTTATTACATCCATAACCTTATTAAAGCATTGGGGAACAACAATTCCTTCCACCTCGCTTTTTCTTGGTCACTTTTACCTCGGACATACTGGCTTGTAAAAAGATCAACTGGGCGGTAATCAAACACACCACATTCGTTTTGGCGCCCTCTATACTTCATTTCGCTTCCCAATAAATAGATCCGAATGTTGTCCAATTACCATTATTTTCCAGACCGGGAAATTAATTATACTTCTGCAATCTTACTTAAGATTAGAGTTTCAATTGTCTAAGTGAAATTAAAACTTTGCTATTGAAAATTAAGTAACTTCAGCACGCAAACCAACGATTCTCCTCAGAAATACTGGCAGTATAAACCTAGCAAATGCCAAAATACAACTTGCATCGACTTCTTCTCAAAGATATATATCTAATCATACTGTTGGACTGCTACAATATGTTCATGTTACTGGTAATAATTAACTACATAGAACACCGTGTGTGCTTTACAAAAAGCATTGTTAGTATGAGCACTAACTGTCCATCATTGTAGCTTATTATCAGGTGCTACATCTTTATTCTTTGCTTGAGGCGAAGGTGTAAATTTGTCATTTTAAAGAGTTCTTCGTGAGAGCGATTTATCCCATTGTACAGTCGTTTTGTATTTGTATTGTAGCTAAACATATAGTAAAGCCCCGATTATCCGCGAGTGCCGCAAATTTTTTTTTTTAATTCCGAACCTCAAAAAACCGATTTTAATCCAAGCCAACAACAGGGAAAATACAATAGGCCCTACAGTGCGATGGTCGAAAATTACTGGCAGGTTTATTGTGCATCGTTATCCTACAGGCCTTCTCGGAATTTGTGGATGAGTGGAGGCTCTTGCTCTTTTATTTTAGTGATTTAGACGTACAGCAAAGGTTTCTGCTGTATTGTAAATATTTTAAAAGTTTTACTTATTATGTTTTTTGCAGAATAAAATATATTTTTAATGCTGAAATATTTTTTTTTCGTGTTTACACCTCATTTTTAGTCTTTTTTCGGGTTATCCGCGGTGTCCTTGCCACCCAATTCCGCGGATAATCGGGGCTTTACTGTATTTTGAAATAAGAGGTTACGCTCTGTAAGAATAACTATAAAAATGTAATTTGTTTAAGGCTTGGTTTCATTAAGATTCGTCCTGCAGTGATTTCAATTCATGGTCCTCCGTAACACTTTATAATTAATCTATTTGCGATCCATTGTGTATTCATTTCAGAAATTAACTAAATTATTCAGCTCAGAAAATGTTGTGAAATTTAATAGAAATTAAGGTGATCAACCGTCCTCCTTTTTGAAGCTCTGTCCTCCCTTGAGAAGTGTCCTCCTACATGTCCTCCTTTTTGATATTTGAAGTTTAAAACTTTTGTATTTTTTTTTTTTTTTTTTTTTTTTTTTTGGTTGAACAGATTTAACATTTTTTTTTCTTCAATTTATTTGCATCCTCATTTTCATTTTAGAAAAAATGGTCACCTTATAGAAATGAAAAACATAGTCATAAGGAAATAAAAGGTTCGTACTGGATTTAATAAGATTTGTGAAACTGACAAATGAATAATTTATTTTTACTGAATGTGTTCTTACTTAATTAGTAGAACTCGGTTAACTAGCTGTATTTTCTAATTTTGCTTTGTCTAGTTGCGGCTACGATAAACCGAAATAGATTATTATGGTTCTTGAAATGAATGAACTGAGATACTTTCAGTGGCGTAGCAAGGGGAGGGGGGGTCCGTTTTAATTCGTGCTCAACTGAGTTCGATTTGATTTCTAGTGTAAAGAGAATTTTTTTTTTCTGTATAAAAAACCTCGAACTTCCGTTTTTGAAGTAGGAATACTGGGGCGATGAAGGGACGAGCGAGAGAGAAACTTGTCGTGAGCCCCGAACATTTCGGGGCCTCGGGCTACAGCTACAAAAAAAAAAAAAATAGAATAATTTGGAGCAAAATACAGAATGTAAACATGTATGAATAAGCAACATTTTTGTGAAAATAACAATAATTAAAAACATAAATTAAACATATCGATTTCAGAAACTTAGGAAACAACGTCCGTAATAAGGGCCTCGCAAAATGTTAGGGGCGGCCCTGAAGAAGCCAAATCAACAAGATAAACAATTCAAATTTGAAACCTAATGATTTAATTTTTGGGTGAATCTACGGAAAACCTGTAATTCATGTCACAGAGCAATAAATTGAAAATGATTGAAAATATTTGTCATTTTTCAAAATCACACATTGAAGTACAAAATATACTATAGTTTAGTATAATTTTTTTTTTTAATTTTATGGAATTTCCAAAAAAAAAGTTGTCCACAGAAGGTGATTCGTCACTTCCGTGGACTGTCACAAGCTACAGTTGGATAGCTTCTAAAGATCCAAACTGCTTTATTTTTTAATATTTTTCAAATAATATATATATTGTGAAATCAGAAAATACATAAATTTAACATAATATTGAGTGAAATTTTTTTTCGAATTATCAGTAAAATTTTTTTGCAACCTTAAGTCTTGTCACAAGGTTTAGCCATCGCTTTTGTGGACATTCCTAAACTTTCTAAAAAATCCACCCGGTGCACTAGTTGTGCACTAGTTGTGCCACAAAACAAAAGTTTACACCGCGATTTTGGATTGGGAAGTGATTTTATTCGTCTGAGTCGCACATTTGTCAGGAAAATATTACCTTTTTATTCATTTTTCGTAATTTGCACAGCTCATCCCATCACTTCTATGGTCTTGTTTAGAACGTAATTTTTCTATGGAAAAATGATTATTTCTAGGCATGATAATTGAAATATGGTAAACTTAATTTTCTGAATGACACGTGTTCCTAACCTCAAAATGAAGAGCACATGGGTCAAGAAACATAAGTATTCGTCACTTCCGTGGACATTTATGGTCCATGGAGGTGATGATCATCAACAATAGCGGATACTATGTTTTTCACGAAGACTTGTCTTTCACTTCCAGTCTTTGTTAAATGCCAATAAGGCTATTTATAATTATATAAATATATGTAATGTAATATATGATATATGTATATTTACATTTTTATAGACGTTTAAGATTGACAGACTGATTCATTTTTATTGTACATGATTTCCTCTTTTGATAAAAAGTTCTTTTAATTCATAAATTATAGTCTTCTATTTATTTATTTCATAGTTTTTACCACGTAAATTCACTATTTCGAATATAATTTATATTAAAATTCGACATCGTTATCAACACAAGTCACTTCTGTGGATATAGCCTACCATCATTTTTTTTTTTTAAATAACCAAAATGCGTTGACCTGAACCACATATATCATGGATGTAAAAACATCAAAAGCAATCACCTCAATTTTTTTTGAAAAGGAAATCTTGTAATTTAAAATCTCAAAAATTTTTGACTGAAATTGCAGGTTTTCAGTAGATTCACCATTCTAGTATGCATGCATTTTGTTTCCAGTTAGCAATTTATCTAATGCAAAATATTTAATCATATGCTGTAAACGTAATCGTTAGTATTTCAGAAACATAAAGCCTAATGTTTGCCTAAATTTCCTTCTAATTCAAGATAATTATAGTCAATTAGTTAAAGTTAAAGTTAAAGTTGCGATCAGGCCCAGAGGACCGCGCAATGCTGCTGGAGGGTAGGCTCCAGAGATCAGAACCTTCGGGACAAAGTTGAGGACGGGGGGTCGGCCCGTCGCTCGCCCGCCTTTAACTCCCGGGAAAGAAACGCGGTACCCATTCTATAGAGGGCTGGGTAGACCCTAGGGCCCGTTTGGAGGAGAAAGAAGCGTGGAAAAATTCCCGTCCTCCGCCGAGGCCGGGAATCGAACCCGTCACCTCCAACCCGCAGCCAAGCGCCTTTACCCACTCGGCTACCGGGCCCACAATTATAGTCAATTAGTATTTTAAAATTTGTTAAATCCTAGCCTATTATCCTTTGGTTAAAGTAATTCTTTGAAGCAGATATCTACTAAGTAAATATTTTGGAATTATATAAACTATCAGTCTTATTTCGTTAAATCTTAAATAAAAGTATTAATAACAAATTAATTAAAGCTATCCCAGTTTTTTTTTTTTTTTTTTTTTTTTTTTGTTTTTTTATAAGTAAAGAAATAAATAATTAAAATTGTTTGGATAATTTTAATTATTTATTTCTTTACTTATATAAAAAAAAATTAATTTGTTATTAATACTTTTAATTCTTCAATGTTCTGAATGTATTGATGGCTACTGCTGAAATCATAATCTTGGCCCTCTGGCGGACATGTTTCTCATAGGCCTAAAGTAATAGTTGAAACGTAATGCAAGCGTCCTTCTCTGTAGCATATTTATTTATTGGTTATTCGTAATCAGAATATTCATTTATATTTATTAAATATATCGTAGTAATATATGGTGATCTGACTGGGCACTACGATATTATTAGTAAGTAAAACCATCATTAAATACAAATTTATTACAACAAATAAGCCTACATACAAAACAATCCTTTGTATTTGATTTGAATTTCAATTAAGTTCGTCTATTTTAAGTTTAGAAAACTTGATTTCATAGTTAGGGACATGTCACTACAAATCTGGTACTTGTTAATATATATATAAAACAAAATTGTTTTAGTTTTTTGTGGATTATTAGGATGTAAACGTTAATCATTAAAAACAGGCCTATTCCGGTACATTCGATGTCGGTCGGTAGAGAACGTTTTAAAATTTTAGATGAAAAAAGTTGTTCCAATTTTGTAACTGTTTTATTTTGATCACAATAATTTTTAAGCGTTAGTTCTTCCCTCCAGTTGTACTATTAAAACAGTGATACTTTTTTGTAATCTTATCATTGCTAATAAGAAAGTTAACAAGCACGGGATCAATTAAAAAAATCAAGATAATGAAGCACTAGATTTAGGCCTAATGAATTTGAAAGTATAGTAATATTCCGGGACTTTTCCAAAGCAACATAAGGATTTAAAATGTTAAATAAAATAGATAATATCAAAGGATGTCTTAGATTGATCTAATGTTAATACATAACATTATAATATAGAAGTATTTATGAATATTCTTGTTATTGTGATTGCTTTTAAAGTTACTGTAGGTGGCCGCGCCACAACGCTTTCTTTTTTTTTTGTTGATAATGCATTTAGAAGTTGCTCTTTTGTTTGTTTTGTGGCGACACCTGGCGGATGAATTTGACTTGGTTTGGCTACGAGAGTAACTTTTTGTCAGATGATTGATGAGACCAGAGGAAGGCGGGAGTGTGTGCCGGATTCAAAATCACCAATAATAATTTATCTCCGCTTCCTTGTTTGTTTTTTTATATATATATGTATATACAGTGGAATTTGGATAATTCGAACGTCTTTAATTCGAAATCGTGGTTAATTCGAAGATTTCTCTCGGTCCCTTGAACTTCTTATTAAATCAATGTTAAAAAATCGTGGATAATTCGAAGTTAAACTTCCTTAATTCGAAGTTTTTTATAAAAATTTTCCAACCATAATGACTTTTCGGCGTTTCATCGTTAAGAAATTCGACACGTGACAACTGAAATCCCCTTCCCGCCACCGTTCGACACGTGACGCCATTCGACACGTGACGCTTCAGACGCCATTCGAGCTTCCTGCTATCAGTGTCACCATGTCTTTCAGTAAACCAAGCGTGTACAAGAATTTAACGTTCGCTGAAAAGGTCGCCGTCATTCGCGAGATGGAAAAGGGTGTGAAGAAGAAATGCCAAATCGCCAACGAGTATGGGATAGCGCCGAATTTCGTCGATACATTGAAGGACAAACCAACGTAAGTGAAGCTGTTTTCCGTTCACTAAACATGCTTGATGATTTTGCTAACCTTAAGCGACTGAATTCTACAAAACAATCAGACATTGCACAATTTTTTGAAAAACTATAATTTTCTGTATTAAATGTAATATGCACTGTAGCTTACGTAATATAAATCTTATTTTGTTTACATACATATAGTGTTTAAGTCTTTCATATCATGATCTTTCTGAATAAATATTTACTTATTGACAGAATAATCTTTTCAAGAATTCAGTGGACCTGAAATTAAAGTTAAAAGATGTAACTTCTTTAATTCGAAGTCTTGGAAAATTCGAAGTTTTGTAGTGGTCCCTTCAGCTTCGAATTATCCAAGTTGTATTGTATATATTGGAGACGTCTCTGTAATCTTTATAAACAGCGCTAGAAAGGAGAGTTCTGCAGTATTATCTGGATTGATTTATGACCGCATTTCACCAAACTACGAGAATTGAAGACAACGCCAAGGTAATGTCTGCCATAATTTTTTTTTCTTCTTCTTGTATTATCAACTTTTTTTCTAATGTGTGCGTTAATAAGCCAATGCATTAGTATAAAAATGGTCCGTCGAGGCGGATAGTTATTTAGGTGGATAGTTAGTTGTTAGTTAGGTGGATAGTTAGTTAGTTGAGTTAGTTAAGTGATTAAATTAATTGGGTTTGCATATTGTAAGTCAGCATGGAGTCTAAGCTTAAGATATTGATTGCAAAAAGGGATGCAGTGTTTCAGAAATTTAATGCCATTTATGAGCTTTCAAAAAAGATTAGTCCTGCCGAACGTTCCAACAAATTGAACGAAAACTTCATGGCAGAGTCAGAGACTATAGAGGAATTGAAATTAAAGTTCGAACAGGTTGTTGATCAAATAAATGAAGTTTAGTTGGAAATTAAACCCTCATCTCAACCAGATTATAGTGCATTAATTTCTTTGGAGGATTTGTATGCTCGGATTAAACGTGTTAGAAACAACATTAGGACTATTTCCGGCCAAGCATCACAAAGTACATCTTTTAACCCGCATAAGGTGAAATTACCTCCAATCGATATTCCATCCTTTGACGGGAACACTGATAACTGGCCATACAAACCCACAACTCTCCGACTCTCAGCGTGATATTTGATGGGTAAATTGATATTTGATGGGTAAATTGACTCCTAATGCTTTGAGGATAGTAGCAGGAATTGTTCCCACTGGTGATACCTACAACATTTTATGGGATAATTTAGTAAAGAAGTATCAAGATAAACGTGCTTTAGGTACACATTATTTGAATAATATTTTTGAGTTGAAGAATTGTACTCACACAGCTGATAGCTTGAATTTTTTTGTAGAGAAATACTCTGCTTCTATTGCTGCTGTAAAGCAATTAGGGATAAAGGATCTCACAGACTTTATTTTGCTACATATTGCATTAAAAAAGGTAGATGCCCAGACTGTACAAAGCTTTGAATTGTCAGTACGTAATGAAGAGATTCCTACATGTCAAGCATTCATTGAATTTATTCAGGATCAAGTAAGAATCTTGCAGCGATTGAACAGTGCTACGAATGCAATGACATTCAGGTATCCACTCAGCGATCTGCTGTTTTTTCTACTTCTTTGGGACGTAATTCTCGTACTACTTCGAAAACATTTGTTTCCAATGGTGTTACACGATCACCACGGAGTAATGGCACTTCTTCATGTAAGTTATGTAGTAAAAATGATCATACTCAACTTTATCAATGCCCACAATTTAAACAGCTGGATTCTCCGCAAAGTAGATATGAATTTGTCAAATCAAGGCGAGGTTGTGTAAATTGTCTAAGCCTTTCCCATCTACTTCATTTTGTAAGTCACGTCGTTCTTGTCAAACTTGTGGTAAGAGACATCATACTCTTTTACATTTCTTGAATGCTCAGAAGTCCGCAGAATATAAAGATGGTTCTCGCAAGGCAAACAGTGCAGCCACTGTTTTACCATCAGTTGTGACATCAACAGATAATTCAATTCCGACTAATAATCCTCAGGTCGAACCAGTATCTCTCATACCTTCTGCTACTACAATTTCTTTGTCTGCAAAGACAAAACCAGGTTTTACTATATTATTATCAACTGCACAAGTGTATGCTCAAGGTGATAATGGTAACCGGAAATTGGTTAGATTTTTAATTGATAATGGTTCCCAGAATAATTTAATTACTGTGGATTGTTGTAAGGTGTTAAATCTACCTATCACTCCTTTGAATAATTCATTCATAAAGGGAGTAGGATTGTTATCGAGACCTATTCATGGTTTTACTTATTTGACACTTGAATCTCATGTATCTCCGCATAAATATTATATACACGCTTTGGTAGTTGATGCAATTACTGATAATCTACCAGCTCGTTATGTGAATTGTAGTAATATGTCTTATCTTAGTAATCTGCCGCTAGCAGACCTTACGTGGAATATTCCCGGAGGTATTGACATTGTGATAGGAACTCTTTTTTTCCCTTATATATATATATATATATATATATATATATATATATATATATATATAGGTAATCGTGTTGATTCCGGTTCATCCGCACCTCCTGCTCTTCAAACCGCTTTTGGATATGTTCTTTTGGGTGATATCCCTACATCTTATGATGACACTTACAATGGAATAGTACAACCTTCTACTACTTCATTTTTTACAATGGCTAGTATTGATCTTAATGATGCCTTATATAAGTTTTGGGAATTAGAAGAAGTTCCTCGTTCTCGTTGTTTCAGTCCCGAAGAGATAGAATGTGAAAATCTATATACTGCTTCTGTTACTCGAGATAAGGACGGAAGATATTCTGTTAACTTACCTTTTTCGAAAAATCCTGCTGAATTAGGTAATTCTCGTGCTGTTGCTCAAAGACGCTTAATCGCGCTCGAGCGTAAATTCAAGCAAGATCCTTCACTTCGTGAAAGGTACAATGGAGTAATAAATGAATATATATCAAATGGTTACCTTTCAGAAGTGCCCGCTACTCAAAATAATGATGAAGGTTATTTTATTCCGCACCATGCAGTTATCCGTGAAGATAAGGTCACCTCTAAGTTACGTGTAGTATTAGACGCAAGTGCTAAAACGTATACAGGATTATCACTTAATGATATTTTGTACACTGGTCCGAATTTACAGACTGATTTGTTTACATTATTAATTAACTTCTGCTTATATCCTGTTGCATTAACCGCTGACCTTAAGCAAATGTTTTTACAAACTGCTATAAATGAACCGCATCGCAAATTTTAAAAAATGCTATTTCGTTTCAATAAGGAGGAGGATATACGCAGTTTTCAGTTTAATCGCCTTCCCTTCGGATTGAGATCTAGCCCTTACATCGCTATGCGCATAGTGCGTCAATTAGCCTCTGACGAAGGTCGTCGTTTTCCAGATGCTACAAAGATAGTTGAATCTGAGTTATATATGGATGACTTGGTCACTTCAATCGCTTCCGAGGATCAAGCAGTCCGAATTGCTCGAGAGTTGATAGATTTATTTAAATCTGGATGCTATGATCTTGTTAAGTGGACCAGTAACTCAGCTGCGGTACTTGCAGCTCTGCCTCTGTCGCATCGTTCTCCAGAGAACTTATCAGACAGCAAGTATAACGTAAAGGTCTTGGGTCTTTGTTGGTTGCCTGTAGAGGATACATTTCAGATAACAACTGCTGAAACTGAAGACAAATGCACCAAACGCCAGATTTTATCCCTTATTGCACGTCTGTTTGATGTGTTGGGTTTAGTAGCTCCTGTGATTCTTTATGCGAAGTTGCTAATCAAAGAGCTTTGGTATAGTAAAGTAGATTGGGATGAAACTCCGCCTGATTCAATCATTAAGCGTTTCAAATTGCTCATTCAAGAATTACCATTACTTTCGAGCCTAGTGATTCCTCGTCATATTGGTGTACTCGGTAATTGTCGGGTGAATCTAATAGCCTTTTGTGATGCTAGTCTGAGTGCTTATTGTTGTGTTATTTATTTGCATGTTACTGATTCCATTGGTAATATCACTGTTCGACTTTTATGTTCAAAGTCTAAAGTTTCTCCAGTGAAAATTGTTACTCTTGCTCGCCTGGAGCTTTGTGCAGCTGTTTTACTATCTAAATTGCTCAAGGTTGATTATGATTCTTACCATTCTTGTATTCCTATTGAAGGTATATATGCCTTTTCTGACTCCACCATTGCTCTTTCATGGATACATTCCTCTCCGCACCGCTGGTCAATTTTTGTGAGTAATCGCATCGCACAATGTCAAGAAAACATTAATCCAATTAACTTTTATCATATATCTGGTATAGAGAATCCTAGTGATTGTCTTTCAAGAGGATTATTACCTTCTCAATTAATATCTAATGAACTTTGGTGGAAAGGTCCTTCTTGGCTTCAGAAACGACCATCAGAATGGCCTATTAAGCCATTCTCAAATGAATCGTATGAACAAATTCCTGAATTCAAAACTTGTACATTAACCGCAACTTGTTTGTCTGAACAGTCAATCATATATTCTCTTAGCCAACGCATATCATCTTGGAATAAACTTCTCCGCATCGTAGTTTATGTACTGCGTTTTATAAAAAAACTTCCATGTTCTAATAAGATCTCGGCTTCAGATTTGATTGCCGCTGAAAAGGTCATTATCTCATCACTACAATCTGTGCATTTTTCTGAGTTATTACACCTTCTAAGACAATCCAGATTGCCTTCAAGAGCATTTCGACGTCTTACTCCCTTTATTGATGAAGAAGGCATATTACGTATTGAAGGAAGACTGTCTAGATCTGATCTTCCCTTTGAATGTCAACATCCTGCATTACTTCCCAAACGAGATCATGTCGTGGATATTCTTATTGACCACTTTCATCAGACAAATTGCCATACTGAAGCTAGTTTGCTTATGTCTCTTATTCGACAACGTTTTTGGATACTTTCTGCCAGATCTATAATCCGTAAAAGAGTTCATATGTGTAATTGTTGCTTTCGACTATCACCTACTCATCCTACGCCAAAAATGGCTGATTTACCATCTTATCGAGTTTGTGAGACCAAAGCTTTTGTACACACTGGTGTATATTACGCAGGTCCCCTTAAAATCACTCTTTCTCGTCGAAGAGGTCATCACTCGCAAAAAGCTTATCTTTGTTTATTCATATGTCTTTGCACAAAAGCAATTCATCTTGAACTTGTTTCGGACTTGACGTCTGATTCGTTTTTGGCAGCCTTTAAGCGTTTCATTTCTCGCCGTGGTCCAGTCTCTTATATTTATTCAGATAATGGAACTAATTTTATTGGTGCTAAGGCTCAACTTGATTTTCTCATGTCTACTCCTCTTCAATACTTACCCGCACCTGATTTACCTGATGATTCCTGTAATCTAGTTAACCGCAGAAAGTTACTTGATAGTTTAGTTCAGTCTTATTGGAAAAAATGGAGAATTGAATATTTACATGTGTTGCAAGTTAGGCAAAAATGGTGTACCCCAGAAAATCCAGTAAGGGTTGGAACGGTTGTACTTGTAGATCAAAATGATTTACCCCCCCCCCCTCCATTGGCCGGTTGGTATTATTCAAGAAGTTTTTCGGGTAAGGATAATGTAGTCAGAGTGGTTTTGGTTACAACTAGAAACGGAACGTTTAAACGTCCCGTAGTAAAACTTTATCCTTTACCTAGTCAATAACTGAATTTTTTTTATTGCTCCTCTTTTACATTCATTAGCTTATATATATATATATATATATTTGTATATAGACTTAGATTTATATATTATATTAGTATAGATTTAGCTTTAATTTTTTTTTCTCGCCCGCAAATTCAATTTAGACCATTATTATTGAAAGTTTAGAAACTTTCAAGGGCCGGGAGCATGGCCGCGCCACAACGCTTTCTTTTTTTTTGTTGATAATGCATTTAGAAGTTGCTCTTTTGTTTGTTTTGTGGCGACACCTGACAGATGAATTTGACTTGGTTTGGCTACGAGAGTAACTTTTAGTCAGATGATTGATGAGAGCAGAGGAAGGCGGGAGTGTGTGCCGGATTCAAAATCACCAATAATAATTTATCTCCGCTTCCTTGTTTTTTTTTTTTTATATATATATGTATATATATATTGGAGACGTCTCTGTAATCTTTATAAACAGCGCTAGAAAGGAGAGTTCTGCAGTATTATCTGGATTGATTTATGACCGCATTTCACCAAACTACGAGAATTGAAGACAACGCCAAGGTAATGTCTGCCATAATTTTTTTTTCTTCTTCTTGTATTATCAACCGCTTTTTTTCTAATGTGTGCGTTAATAAGCCAATGCAGTAGGCTTGTTAATTAATATTTTACAAAAGTTGATTTTAATCCGCTAATTTTTTTCTAGAAATTTTAAAGAATGCAACTGTAGAAAAATAAATTAACATAAACAGACCATTAACATTTTTTTTTTTTAATAATTTTTCATTTAGTGATTTTTTTTATGAAGTTCTGATCAGTAAACCTATTATTTGGATGAAACCAAAAAAAAAGGTGCTTTTCATGTCCACAATTTAAAATGTTTTGCTTATCCATATAGGGGAAAAAACCCAATGATTTTTGTGTTATCTGTTAGACAAAACAATAATAAGTTAGGGGCTGCAAAATGGCAATTGTTACCTAACAGGAGGGAGAACCTTTGATACATTTATCATGAAAATTTAAAGGAACCAACCTGGACAATTACCTAGTGTCCCATCCAAAGCCTTCTCGCGGAGCAGCTGTTAGTAATCATGTTCACACATGATGAACGGATTGGAGGGGCTACTTATTCGCTGGCCTGTCACGGCGTTGTTGAGCGTCCCCTGCATGGCGGATGGGGGAAAGTCGGTGAACTACACTTAGTTCTCCCGGCCAGGTCAAATAGACCCGCTGTCCAACGGCAGGTGCGGTCCTCCACTCATATTGGGGGTTGTGAATGGGTGATATGATCGCCAAAGCATAAAAGATGGTGCCCTCTTTAAACGATCATAGTTCTGCTCATAATGGCAAACCGTCTCAATGGAAAACAATCCGGACGTAAAATAGCCCCTCAATCGGATGTCCGGGAGGAGGCTACATTGAGAATTCTTCAGTGGAATGCCGGAGGGATGTCCCAAGTAAAGAAGACTGAAGTGGCTAGAACGTTAGTTGAAGAAAATATTGATATCTTCATCATTGTTGAGGCTAATATTAGCATTGAAAAATTAAAATACTATGGAGTTCATGGATATCAAATGCACCTGTTAGCTAACTCCCGTCAAATAGCAAGTGGCATACTAGTAGGAGTCAAGAGCAAAATAGTCAACGAGTTTTTAAAAACGAAAGAGATGACAGAAAATGAAAAATATGAAATAATAATGTTAGACATACGGCTACACGGAAAACACACAAAAATATATGGTTTGTACAATCCCCCAACAATACACCAAACTTGGGTAACCTAGAAACTTCAAAAAACACTGTATTGATGGGAGATTTCAATGCTCATTTCAATGGAGTTGGATATACTGATGTGAATGGTGCGGGAAATGAAGTAATGGACTATCTTTCATCAAGAAACATGGAACTAGTGTACAAACCGCAAGACACTCCCACATACCTGCATTACAATGGCAGCACCACAAACCCCGATCTACTACTAGTTTCAACAGATATTCTACATAAGGTTCATAAAAGAGTGATTAGTGATCCTGGATGTGGACATAGAATGATAATAGCCAGCATTAACTTTGGAGTAAACACAAATGCACACTACAAGAAATCAAAGTGTAGTTGGAATTTTAGGAAAGCGAATTGGGAAGGCTTCAGAATTGAGCTAGAAAACACCTTCAACTCAGATAAGTTAGATTTCATCCGTAATGGGCCTGATATGAATAATAAAATATTCTGCCAAACAATA
The DNA here is from genome assembly GCA_023159025.1 of Thereuonema tuberculata. Classification (NCBI taxonomy): domain Eukaryota; kingdom Metazoa; phylum Arthropoda; class Chilopoda; order Scutigeromorpha; family Scutigeridae; genus Thereuonema; species Thereuonema tuberculata. Next base: position 10,243 of record JAFIDM010039801.1, on the reverse strand, counting down.
ATAAATGCAGCAAAGCATAATATCCCAAGAGGGAAACCTTATAAGTATAGACCTTTCTGGTCCGAGAAACTGGAAAGGATAAAATTGGATAGGGAAGTAGCCAGAAAACAAGCTGAACTTTCTAGGAATCCTGCAGATGTAATAAAGTGGAGACAAAAAGCTGCACTAATGAAAAGAGAAGTAAAGGAGGCAAAGAAAGAGAAATTCAACACTTTTCTTGACCATCTGGATTATCGTAAAGACAGCAAAAAAGTACACAAAGTCATATCCTTAATGGACAAGGATGAACAACACAGACCACCAGTCGTAACGGATACCAGGAAACTCGTCGACGACAAGAGCATAGCAGAAAACTTTACAAAATTCTTCATTCGATCTCAACCAGTTTCGAAAAAGTTGAGGGAAGAAGAAAGAGAGATAAAGAAAAATGTAAAAAATTGCATTAAAAATCAGGATACTGACATATTCAACATGGATTTTGAAATGCATGAACTTAAACAGGCAATTAAGGAAACAAAATCCGGCAAGAGCCCTGGAAATGATAACATCTGTACAGAATTTCTTAAATACTGGTACAATTGGCTTAAATACTTGTTTGTTATTATTTAACCAAATATGGCACTCAAAGGTTCCAGAAGAATGGAAGAAATCTATTATTATACCGCTCTTGAAATCAAAGAAGCCGGCAGATAATAACTCGAGTTATCGCCCAATAGCACTAACAAGCATACTTTCAAAAGTCATGGAAAGAATGATTAATAACAGACTTAATTGGTATCTCGAGAGTAACAACATTATCTCCAATGACCAGGCAGGATTCCGTAAACATCGATCGACAACCCAACAAATTTTAAGACTAAGCCAGAATGTGAAAGATGCCTTAGATGAAAAGAAGACCACTCTTTCTGTTTTTGTCGATTTTAAGAGTGCCTACGATAATGTTTGGAGAGCTAAATTACTAGATAAATTAAGATTATATGGTGTAAATGGTAAAATGCTATGTTGGATAAGGAACTTCCTGAGTCAAAGATTATGTGCTACCAGAATAAATGAAGTAACTTCAAAATATAAAAACCAGAAACTGGGTTTACCTCAAGGAGCTGTCCTCAGCCCTACCTTATTTAACATAATGATTAATGACCTACCCTCTTCTCTCAGTGAATCAACCGGAACAAAAACAGCACTGTTTGCAGATGATCTAGCCATTTGGATATCATTACCCAGAAATCAGCATATTAAATTATCCGAAACCATGAATAAAGTGTTCAAAAAGCTCGAAATGTGGTCAGAAAAAAATAGGATGATAGTTAACACCGAAAAAACGTTCTACCACACTTTCTCCCTAGCACAAAACGTGAAAAGTTTTGATCTACAATACAATGGGGAACAAATAAAGGAAAGCCCAGAGCCCAAATATTTGGGAATGCATCTAGACACTAAACTCACCTGGAAAAATCACGTCAGAGCTACTGCTGAGAAAGCCATAAACAGATGTCATGTACTGAAAAGGCTTACAAGGAAAAAATGGGGGTGCTCGCTAACAACCCTGAAGAAAACTTATAACAGTTACATCAGACCAGCAATTTTATATGGATGTGAGACCTTAATATCTGCTGATATACGTAAATTAGAACAAGCTCACAATCAAGCCATGAGAATTATTACTGGAGCTGTCAAAAGTACTCCTATTGCAGCATTGAACATTGCGACTGGTAATCTACCTTTACGTACTGAGATAAACAAATTGGCTCTCATACAATACGAGAAACTAATTAGAATCCCATCTGAGAACTATTGGAAAAATTATGAGAGAAAAGAGAGGAAACTCAAAACCACTAAGGGATTTATCCAACATATTGATGAATTTAGAAACAAATATATTCCGGACACAGAAATAGAAGAGTTAATACAACTGGCAAATCCACTAGATCATATTGAGGTAAATTACAATTTGAATCTTACAGAAAAAGTCAAGAAATCAGAGGTCCAGGAAGATATACTAAAATCTATTGCATTAGAGACAATAAACACTTTGTACCCAGAGGATGTCTGGCTGCACATATTCACTGATGGCTCTTTAAGAGAAAACAACCAATATGCAGGTGCTGGAGTCAACAGTAAACTCTTCCAGTTCTACAGCTCCGCCGGTAAATTTAAAACTAATTTTGACGGTGAAATAGAAGCAATATATATTGCCATGACTCAACTCCGCATCAGAATGGAATCATTTCAAAATGTCGTCATATTTTGTGACTCATCATCTGCTATTCAAGCCGTTACAAACTTCAAATATCCAGTGAGCTCCAGAGTGTTGGAAATACGATCTATCCTGGCAGAGCTATACAAAATGAGAAAGGAGGTTATGTTCCAATGAATCCCCTCCCATATCGGTATTAAAGGTAATGAGGAAGCTGATTATCTAGCAAAAAAGGGAACAATATTAAACACCACAAAAACAAAATTATCCTTCCATTCTGCAAAGCTGAAAATTAAATCCTGTTTCAAATCTGAATGGTTGGCATACCTTAAGAATTTGAGTAAAGAGAAACATTGGGTGGAACCACTCCTAAATAACATAAGCATACCTGAGTTACCACGCAGTGAAACCGTCGCTGCATTTCGTAAAATCACTCACCATGATTGTCTGGGAGATCACTTACATCGACTCATAATATTAGCCTCACCAAACTGCATTTTGTGCAATGAAGATACCTCAATGGACTGGAAACATCTAAGAAAGTGTAAAGCACTTCAACTTTACTGGACGAGATCCGATGGACAAATTTACTGGGAAGCCAGAAGACAAATGGCTTATGTTCCAAATGTCTGAGCATTAGATTAAATAAATAAATAAATAAATAATAAGTTAGATTTTTAGAAGTTTTCATTCAAAATTTATTTATTTTATCTGTTTTGATTGTTTGATATCTTTTACATCTTTTTATATTTTATTAAAACAAGCTGTCCTAATTAGCATGAGCACAACTTTGAACCATAATTCCTTTAATATTTCATCACTTTCTAGGTTTTTAGCTGTTTTCGTATGATTAATAACTTCAGTAATTTTATAAATTTCCCCTGATTCATTGAAATATTTATTTCTTAAAGTACTTTGTAAATTTTTATTTTTGTCCCATGGTTACTGTAAGCTCTGTTACTAAATCTTATTCCATGAAATTAAACAACTTCAAAATCCACCACCAAAGGTTACTACCAGCTTATATTGCAGGCAAAGGTAATTACAAGAGAACTTAAGTGGCATTTTGAATTTGTTCTTCACATGTGCTAGTTCAAAGGCAAAAGATTTTGATTTTTAGGCGAGTGTGTTTTCTCTGTGTAACCTCTGTTATTATAGTTTCATAATTAATTATTCTCTTAAAAGGTAAATTGTCTTATTTTATGTATTAAATAAGATAAAATCTATATAAAACAAACAGTTTTTTGATTGTTTTTGTGGAATAATTGAAAGTAGTGATTTTGTTTCATTTTTAATGTAACTTCTGTTACTGGTAACCTCTGTGACGCTTAGTTTGTAACAGAGGTTACAGACAAGTAACAGAAGTTAACTTTTCAGTAGTAATTGGTTTATATTATTCTGAAATGCTTCATAAGTTAAATTTTAGGTATGTAATGATGACTATGTTACTAAGATGTGTGATAAATTTTATTTTTCTTCTTTAATTATAAAACTTCATTATATCTTGGCATAGAAAGTTAATTTCAGGTATGTTATAATGTAAAAAATAACTGTAGTAACTATAATAATAGAGGTTACACAGAGAAAACGCACTATATATAACAATAATTAAGATATTTTTTTGGTGAAGAACAAGATATAGATTTCGTCGAGCAATCCATACCCATAAATTTGAAAACACTAAAAGGCACGATGAAAATCCATCAGATATGTACAGTGCATAAAGCTGGTGCCCTATCATACAGAGATGTGAGCTATTTTTGTGGTGAGCTTTTGTTCCTGCTTTGAATGCCAAAAATTCGATCTGCAAAGTTTGCATGTAGAAAAAAAAATGAAAGTAGAAAATACGACTAGTCAACGGATTAAACATTTAGAACATTTAAATAAGAATGTTTATCTTATTACTGTAAGAATGTTTATCTTATATTTATAGAGTTTTTTTATATGAATTACCATGTTTTTCAATTGTTCGGGCTCTAGCGTCCCTTAAATACAGAGAATAATTGATGTTTTTTAATTTTATAAGTCCTTAGGATTTAAGAATAAAACAAGTAGTTGGGAGAATGTAAAAACCTACTTTTCTTAAAATTCCTTAAATTTTGCTTTATTTTTTTTGTTTAAGTCGTGGAAACGGCAAAAACGAAAAGCGTTCATTTCCATTGCAAGTATTTAATATCTATTGAAAACACTTTCCTGTAGGTGGATTCTGAAATTGTGTTTATAGAGGGAGCCACCCGTCTGGAGGAGTCCGCAAATTCTGCCCATTAGGAAAACCTGTGTTAAAACACCAACTTAACAGTGTAATTTTACCTTTATTTCTTAAATATCATAAATTATTAGATTATATGTTTTTATTCTATAAATATGCTATCTATTTTTAATGATTCTTTTCAACAAAGCATTCATCATCATCATGATGTGCGATCTTCGTATATACGAAGTTACGCGGTCTACGGAACCTAGTGACCCCCGAAGGGCGAACCCCTAGGAGAAGCCGTAGATATACTAGGGAACATATACTGGGGGTGGTTTCCCGTAACAAAGCATTAGTTTTTCTAAATAATTAATTTTTTTTTGGTATGATAATGTTAATCAGATGGAAACAAGAATTCATTGAACACAATAAAATCTAAAGAATAATATTTTTTTTGTAATTATATTTCTTTTATTATTCAAAAACAAATCAAAAAAGGAAACGAAGACCACGAAAGGCTTGGATGGACGATATTAAAAAAGCAATGAGGATTAGAAGTCTGGAAGAGGAATGGACCCTCGACCAGAAGACTTGGAATAGACTTCTTGCAGATTCTTTCGGAAGGCGACACCTGACGCCATGAACCGAGTTTATATATATACTATATTTGTCAATAGGTTTTAATAAATATTTTAACAGTTCTGCGAACATATTTTAAAAAATCCTTTATATTCAAAAATGAAGGAAATTATTATTGTTATTCCAGATAATTTTTAATTACAAAATAACTTTATAAAGGGGAAGACCCATGGGCCATAGGCTTGCCCCCACCCACTTCTAGCCATGGGGGGATTACAAAAGTTACAGCAATTAAAACCCTTATCAACAGCTACTTATAGCCGAAAAAACGAACCGATTCGGCCACGTACTATACGAGTTATTTTAACGTGGGGTCCTATGGGGAAAATGGTTTTTCTCCTACCCTCCTAAGGAGGCAAAAGCCGGCTAGAATTTGATTATTGGGATTTATAGCCCTACCTAAGAGCTATCGAATGACACCTATCCTAAGTGGAGGAAAGTGCGGGAAAAAAAAATATGAACAAAAAAACGAAGAAGGGTCAAACCGGAAGTGGCCATTTTGGGGCTTCATAAAAAGGATTAACCGGTTAGGTATGTATCCCTATGAAAAACTCTGGCTAAATATTTATAACTAAGCAGGTAGAGCACGCCGAAACCGACAAACCAATAAGAAAACTATAGTTATATTTATTATTGTATTAGGAAAGGGGTTAAGTCAAAGAAAAGGGGGCTTGGTCCTTTGTAGGGCAGTGCATAATCTTAAGACAAATAATTAATGATTAATAAAATTCAAGATCACTGGAATAAAAAAGAACGCCGCATCCTAACGCTAGCAGATAATAACATTACGGGCGCCAACAAGACGATTACATTAAGTGCGACGGCAAGACTAAACTGATTACATTAAGTGCGACAGCAAGACTAAATTGATTAAATAACGCTTGATGAAGCTTATGCTAAAATAGTATAAAATATAGGAAATTGGGCTTACGCCGATATGATATACAAACAACAAATAAATAAAGTAATAGAGTAAATAAAAGGAAATATTTTCCTACATAAAATAACAAAACGATAGTCTCCTGAAAATGTTTTACGGGGGTTAGTGATAAAAACCGGATAAAGGAAAATATTAATACTGAAACTGCAGCAACTAAGGAGAATTACATAACAATGAAACGCGGCACGGTTTAGGAATAAAAAAAAATAAATGAGGACAAAAAAAACCGTGACACTTTATCTATCTATCTATATCTGTCTCCCTATCTCTTGCAAGGCTTGCGACATAATATTTAAGCCTTATGCCTTATATTATTGCTATTCACTTACATTGTTCATCTTAGATTTAAGAGTGTGCTTTGCATTTTATGATTTTCAGCTGGCCGGCGAAAGGTGGAGCCTCTCGAACTTTTTGCCCCGCCCTTGGAGTAGTTTTGCCGTGACGTGTTCGAATTTTTTTTTTTCCCTTTCTTCTACCTTTCACGTGACGTATCGTCTTTAGACCCGTGTGGGAGACGAAGCTTCTAAACATTATTTTTTTTTTTAAGTACAGTGGAACCCCGCTATTCGTACACAATCCGTTCCAGGAGGCAGTTCGAATGGCGATTTGTACGAATGGCGAATCATTTTTTCACATAAGATATAATGTAAATTGGATTAATCCTTTCCAGAACCCAGAGATGATTGCTTATTTAAACCTTTGTAATAATACTTTAAGCGTAAAATACATAAAAACTATGAAAACAATAAATATATAGGCCTCTCTTATTATATCTTTCTTTTTCAGTATAGACGATATGGTTGATTTCGCCATGCCATACTGAGTTGCCAGGTCAGAGACACGAGTTCCACTTTCAAACTTCGCAACGAGTTCTTTTTTCAATTCAATTGTCGTTCTCACTGCTTTCCTTTTAGGCTTAGTTGAATCAGTAATCATTTTTTGGACCCATGGCTGCACTATTTTCAATAAAAATAACAAAAAATAACAATAAAATATCACAAAGTTTCATGAAGCTTGCGTGGATGATGCGTAGCGTACGGAAGCTAGCACGAGACTGAACTGAAACGACCTCGTGGGGCGGCCAATAACAAGGTCACGCTGTCCGAATCGCGAGCAAGCGTACGAATGGCGAGTTCAATTTTACTTGAAAAAGTTGGATGAATAACGAGTTGTACGAATAGCGAGGCGGACGAATGGCCACTGTATATTTTTTATTCCTATATGATTATTTTTGCTTATCCTCAGTTGATGATTCGTATGTGCATGGTTCCCGTCTCCCAAATGCGAGATATATCTTGTGTAATCCTTAGATTGTTCTTATCTTAGATTAATGTATATCTTTTCCTCTACCTTTGGACTTGTGTTTTGTTTTGTTTTTTACCTTGAATCGGGACGTGGGGTCTTTCGGGTCCAGCGGCCTCCCTCTCGACGCCCTGACACCAGGTGTACTATTCCACTGCATTGTTTTTATATTGCTATATTCATTTTTTTTCACTTTCGTCACAATTCCGTGACAAAAGAGAATAGATAATAGAGAAAAGTCCTATCATCAAATATCCGGATTGCCTCTAGATTTCTACCTAACCGGTTAATCCTTTTTATGAAGCCCCAAAATGGCCACTTCCGGTTTGACCCTTCTTCGTTTTTTGCTCATATCTTTTTTTCCTGCACTTTCCTCCACTTAGGATAGGTGTCATTCGATAGCTCTTAGGTAGGGCTATAAATCCCAATAATCAAATTCTAGACGGCTTTTGCCTCCTTAGGAGGGTAGGAGAAAAACCATTTTTCCCATAGGACCCCACGTTAAAATAACTCGTAGAGTACGTGGCCGAATCGGTTCGTTTTTTCGGCTATAAGAAGCTGTTGATAAGGGTATTAATTGCTGTAAATTTTGTAATTCCCCCATGGCTAGAAGTGGGTGGGGGCAAACGCCATATGTCATGGGTATTCTTCTTTAATAAAAGGCCAGGGGAATTATAAAGGAAGCTTGTAATAGACAAATAAACTTAGAAAGTATTATAAGTTAATCTTAAAGTCGACAAAGGATCATATTATTTGCTATATACGGAGGTTAAAAAAAAACTAGTCCTTCGAAATAAGAATACGTATATAAGACACAAAACAAAAATATGATGTAAATATAAATACGATGTTATCCGTTTTTGTTTTTTTTTCAATGAAAATTTCAGGAGCTAAGAAAAAAACCAAGCAGGAAGTGAAAAGTTATTTTCCAGAAAACAAATTTATCTGAATTACGAGAGAACTCCAATCAGAAATTTCAGCATTTTTCTGTACATTACACACAATTTCATCTTTTTTATTTTCGGTATTTGATTGTTTTCTTTTGTTCATACTAAAATCGAATAGAAATATACACAGCGCCCTCTATAAACATTCAAGACTTCTTTTAGATCCCATCCACGTATTGAGAAGATAGCTAAAAAAAACTTGGGATGAGGAAACATTCCAATAATTGCTGTAGAAATTGGCTAGTTTTCAAGGGATAATGAATTCTTAAAACAATAAGCGAAAGAATTAGAAAATGGCCTCCAAAGACCATTCGTTAGCACTCTGTATTTTTTAGATCTTGTTTTGCAAAGAAGCATATTAATTAAAAATGAAAAAAAATATTTGATATAAATATTTTTGTACAGCTGTCAAAGGATAATAAAAATTTGAAATACAGTAATTTACATCATTAAAAAAAATCCTTAGAGCAAAAATTATTAGCGACCCAAGTGTAAGCTCTTGCGTTTATCCTGTCCGTGTCCTCCCCCCTCCCCCCTAACAACTCCCGAACGGAAGGTCGGATCGGCAAACTGACTTCATCATCGTGTTCAGATTCCTAAACACCGTAGGAATGGGCTATTTATTGCTGCCTATCCAGAAAATACGGACAGGATCGACCTTGCCTCAAACTGTTAAAGATACGGTCGAATAAAAATATAGATTGTGTAGTAGACACTCTAAACTAAACCATATCCATAGTCCATCGGGTCAGTAGTTGTCCATCAAAAACTTCACCGTTTTCCGGTGGACAGTCGTCTGTCTGCGCAGCGGATCACCCCCTAACGCTCCATAAGAGGAAGTTTAGGTCAAGTTTGGGAATTTTTTCTTGACACGTTCAACGTCCGTGTCAGTTTTAATGGGTCGCCCTTAATTTTGTGCTTTAGCATAATTTTTTTTTATTATTATATTTTAATACGAATTTTAAATTGGAATAAGCCATATATACCCGTCTGTCAAAAATTAAAACTGTCAAAATATAAAAAAAAGGAGATTTGTAAAATGCAGTCATATCCTTTCAAGGGTTTGAGCTATCATCGACGGGAATGTGGGACAGCTGTTTTGTCCTGATTAGGAGTCATCACCAGATTTATCTATCGATGATTAGCTCAGAAAGCGCAAAAGTTCATGAATCTCCGCCTCCTCCAGTATGGACCCCACAATAAGAAAATCATTTTAATTAGTACTGCATCAAAATGTTTCAACATTGATGGTTGAAAGCAAATAACTGTATTTTATTCATCTTCCCCCCTTTTTTTTTTTTGTATGTTTAGCTCATTAAACTTTCCTATCATAATATGTTGGCTTTCAGTTCTCAGGCAACGATATCTAAAGCCCCGCGACCACCATGGAATTTTTCAGCAATTTTGACGTCACGAGCTGATATAATCAATAAATGGGCTCAAAACTGCTCGTGACGTCAAAATCAGACGACTAAATTGCTGAAAAATTGCATGGTGTTCGCGGAGATTTAAAGAAAGCAAAAAAAAACAAAAACAAAAAAACGAAAAACAAAACCCCAGGTACCTCTTCTGTAATGTATTTCTTTTATGTCAACTAAGCTTGGAGTATTAACTTTTTTTTTTACTATTTTCGATGCCTCCAAAATCAACTTTGCGGTCTGCCATGATGGTATTCGAAAGTTGATAGGCCAACTATATTCTGTTGAACAACTATGCTTGGAGTCGCTAAAATTGAAGTATTCGAAAGTATATACATGTCTACCCCACGCTATTAAACTTAGGTGTAGGTATATCCTATGGGGACGGTGGCACATGGAAGTAGGCTCCTAATGTTCAGCCGTCTGTACTCCCAAAATGGAAAACAGGTACCCATTTTACAGAGAGCTTGGTGAGCAGACCCTAGAACCCATTCAGCGTGGAAAAATCCCCGACACCGGCGGAGGTCGGGGATTGAAGCCGGCTCCTCCAACCCGCATTAAAGCGTTTCACCTCTTGGCTACCGAGAATATAATTCTGAATAAATA
>JAFIDM010039800.1:2820-13880 GCA_023159025.1 Thereuonema tuberculata | reverse complement strand
TTTTTCTTTCGTTTCTTTCATCATGACTTTTTCTTCGTGAGATCGTGCTTGCCACTTTTTTAATGGTATCTTATACGATAAATGTAACAAAGATTCGAAGAAACGAATTCAGGCATGAAGGATAGAGAGATCAAACTTCAATGCTTCAGGAATAATCTGGGTAGGTATCATTAATTTATTAAAATCTTTTGAAGTTTATCCACAAAGATAGAACCTCATTGTTGATGCCATGTCAGTCGCAGCATTAAAGGCTTTTACCACCGCCATGGTAAGTAGTAGTAGTTATTTTATTGAATCCATCAGTAGTCAATATCTCACTGTCTTTGAGGTTTCCACCTTGTTCTTCAATAAATGCGATTTCCTCTTTCGTAACATCTTTGTCTCATGGATGAATCTTGTTCTGATAGGTCGACAAAACCTTACAGAAGATGGTGTTGATATTTCCCCATATTATCTTCTTTGTATCTCCATTAACTGAGAGAGCCAATCTCACAGGCACGTGTGAATTTTTAAAAATGTTGGCGTCACTGTCCTCGCTATTCACAAATTTTTGTTTATACTGCGTCTGATTCGACCCGTCACAGCCCTGTTTTGATATTAAGAGTAGGTTTTGCTTTTCAAACACCGATGAAGTTTCGATTACTACTTTAATATACTTACAAAGGCGGGATGCAGTGTGGTCTAGAAGACCTCAACTTCAAAGCCGGTTTTAGTCACTTTTATGGAATCTTCATTAGGATAACATTCCTTTTCCGCCTTCTGCAAAAGTAAATAGCAAGGGTAAATATTCTTATTAGCGCCTTGTAGTAGTTCCCATTGCTGTCTAGTAAAATCCCCCTTCTACGAATACTGATAGAGCTTCTTGAGGTGTATATTTCTTCACTGTTTTTTTGTTTTCAGTTGAAGAAATAATTTTCCTAAACTTATTAGACCTAGTTGGGATTGAAGTCATATCTTTCATCATTTTTGGTGTGTTAATGTTTCCAGAAGTGTCTTCTTTCACACGAGCAGCGTACGTCAATTCCCGAACAGATTCTTGCTCTCGTAAATCTTTTGTCCATCTCCGTTTGTCACTCAATTGTTGGAGGTCTTTTAGTGGTCGCCCTAATTTTTGTGTACCTGACGATGCAGGTAATGCCAGTGATATACTGAGCCAATTTTCATTAAAATTTGTAAAAACCGTTCATCAGTGTAATTAGCGGCCGTCCATTTATGTTCTTGAAACACCTCGATGCTCCAGTCAAAATATTTCTTTCCTCTTCTGGACATGAAGTCATCTGCTCAAGTCATTCTTCCACCAAAGTGAATTTTTCTTCTTTTTTCTTTCCTTTAAACTCCTTCAGAATATCGTATAATTCTCACCTTGGGATATTTTTCAACTTTTCTGAGGGACCTACTGAAAAAAAACCCCAAAAAAAACCTTAATTGAACAAAAATCCAATTTTTACCTCCAAACTTTAGAACTTGTATCAAACAAAATGGTGGACAGTGGGGGACATTTTTATTGTACTTTAAGTCCGGCAAGGGTCGAAACATTAAAACCTAATTAATAATTTAACCAGACAAGTTCAGACACGTAATTAAAAACAATATCATTTCACAAAATTCAGACAAAAAAACATATGATGAATGGGATTTTTAAAATTGTTCCTAGGAGTGGAACGTTTATATGAAACTTAATAAACGACGAATAATTGTAGAGGTACAAACCTTCTCCTTTCATATTCGTACACTTCTTTTTCCTAAATTTACCACACGAAGGCACAGTACACATTAAACTATGTTGTGCAAAGCAAAGCGTCGTGAACAAAGACTAGAGGTTTAGACAGTGACTGGGTTCCGACTGGTCCCGCGGGGTGATGTGTCATGCGGGGGGCAAAGGGGGCTTGCCATTCGACAGACCGATTATCTAGCTAAACGAAACTAAGTTCTGTAAGACATTGGATTAACTTTTAGATTTTGACTTATGACCGGGTTTACATTACAAATACTCCTTAGTGCAGCGTGTAAATCATATGTCTATGATGTATTTTTATTTTTTGTAGAGATTAGAATGTAGGCCTCGTGGTCTAATGGCTAAGACGTCTAACGTCTGAGCAGTATTCCACCTAATAGAAATAGTGCATCTTTCTTTCTTGACTCTCTTTTTTTTTTTTTATTCCTATTGATACTTTTCAGTGGTTCTCGAGTTAGAAACAGTAATGGTTTTTGAGTTACAAATAGTGATTTTTCAGTATTCTACCTAATAGAAATAGTGCTTTTTTCTTTCTTGACTTTTTTTTTTATTCCAATTGATACTTTTCAATGGTTTCTGAGTTAAAAATAGTGTTCAGTATTCTACCTAATAGAAATACTACTTCTTTCTTTTTTGAGTCTCTTTTTTATTCTAATTGTCACTTTTCAGTGGCGTTTGAGTTACAAATATTGATGGTTTTTGAGTTACAAATACTGATTTTTTTTTTCGGTATTCTACCGAAAAAAAAAGAGTGCTTCTTTCTTTCTTGACTCTGTTTTCTTTACTCCAACACCTATCGTGTACACGCACTTATTTTTCAATATCACATAGAATTTGGTTAAGTAAGAATATTTAAAATATTGCAACGTTTCGGCAATTATAGTTCTAATTGTCATTTTCGAATTAAAATAAACTGACGGATGGGAAATAAATAAACAATCTTGAGATTCAAAAAAAAGGTTGAAAACATTCCTTATTGATGGGGGAAGGAAAAGGAGATATAAGTCAAAAAACAATATGAAGAGAGTAGTAGTCACAATGGCCTAATGGATAAGACGTCTGACTTCGGATCAGAAGGTTGCAGGTTCGATTCCTGTCGCGGATGTTTCATTGTAAAAATTATTTCTATTTTCCATTCTTACAGAAGATTGCGCCGGATAGACAGACAGAGAAATAAAAGATTTTAGTAATATAGAATGCTAACATAGCATATCTTTGTTTGTTTCTATTTTCTTTGTAATTAAGTCTGAAGAAGCAGAAAAAGCAGCTTTCTGCGAAATATAGCGATGTTTAGAGAAGAACTTGTGTTTCCTGTGTTTTCTATAATGTGGTGTGTTTCGATGTGTCTGGTTCGGGGTTAAGTAAAGGAGGCTTAGACTTGTTGGATCTGCATCTCTGGGTCTGTTCTGTTCGACTCTGTTCGTTTATTTACAGGTAACATCGGTATTTATAGACTATGTACAAAAGGATTTGATTGGTTGTGGCATTTACAAAATGATTGGGTGCTTTAAATGACATATGATCACAACGGGTTTTTAAACCGTTGTGATTTAAATAAAAGTGAATTAAAAGATGCCACAACCGTTAAAATTCAAAAATAAACAGATCAACAGATAATTACAAAGAAATTGAATAATAGAGATTAAAATACAGAAAACGGAATAACTAGAATACAAAGGATAAAATTATGATAAAACTTTACAATAACTATAAAAATCACTACAATATTATGATTATATGGTTTATAAAATGTATTTTTATTACCGATTTTAAAGATTTTTATTACTTTAATTGTAATATAATTATAATTATAATTTACATTTACATTATAATTTACTATTCCTTTGATTTGATACAGTAAGGTTACATTATTATTCCAAAAGTATAACTATATTGTAGCCTAAATATTTCAATTTTTAGTTAACATAAAATCCACATTTTGGAGTTTTTTTTCTTTATACATTCGAGTTATAAAAAGCTTTTGCTGATTTAACTAACAAGAAAAGATTCCTTATTAGCGAAATATAGCGTTGATAAGAAGAGGATGTATTTTGTATCATTTTTAGATTCCTTATTATTTACATCGAAATAGAATTCCTCGAATTACTAATATTTAATTAGTTTTTAATTCATTTAATAACTCAAACATGGAATAGCGAGCCAAACAAATTTTTAAATGTTAACAAAATTATCCTTATGTATTATTTCTCACAGGTGTTTTTGTATCGGTACGCCATATCTCCCTTAATACTTTATCAAAATCAATGATTGAGACATCATGTTGAAGATTACATAGACCGCTAATGACGAAAAATAAACAAATTGTTGAAAATTAATGTTTTCTTTAAAAAACTGTATTTTAAACACCATTTTATAAAAAATGGTGAAGGTGCCATCTATTGACAATGTGTTTAACTAACATGCACGACAGCTTTGGAGTTGTTTATTATTTCTCAAAGGTGGTTTTTTTTTTTGTTGCGAATTATTCGCACGGGTCAACTAGTAAAGCAATTATTCTTAATCCAATTGAGAATGTTTTTAATTATGGAAATGTTAGTTAATATCTTCCTAAAAAGCATGTTTCTTAAGTGATTTTTGTAGCCTGCAAATCATAAACATATTTTTCCCAGTAACGTTGTAGGAAATGAGTCTTACAGATACCATCTATACACTGTCCTCCCAGACACAACTTAGCGGAAGTTGCATTATCTCCGGAAATTTTCTCCCATGGCCACCAGGGTTCTGCGGCCATTTATTGCACTCTGCAATGTGAAAGAAGAGAAGGAAGAAGTGACAGTCGGTCGGAATGACTGTTCCCCTAAAGCGATGAACCAAATTACCGGAAGTGCTGATTTGTGACGGAAGAACCGAAAATGATCACCAGGAGGCACTTTATCACTGGATCTCCGTTTGTTCCCTTGAAAAACAAGAATGTCCCTCATGAGACCAATAATCATAAATCTTTGTTATAAGTGAATAAATATAATAGTTTTATTGAGTTCAAATATTTCATCGATGCACTTTTGTTATGAAACCTACATTCAGGTTTCATAACCTAGGTAAAGTAACTATTCAGTGACGTAATAATGTATCAAAACAATCAAAATCTTAGATTAACACATAAAATGCACTGAAACCAGATATTTTATGTGGTTAAGAAGAACCAACAATGAAAAAAAGCACGTCGAGTAGCCAGGAGGATAACCATCAAATGCTGTCTCTATAAAATGATCTTTAGCTAAAGTGCTTTTTTTTTACAGTATGTATTTTGTTTTAAATCTCTTTGCTAACTTCGTATAATTACTTCTTGAAATAATAAATTAATATAATGTTTACATTACATTCATGAATGGCATTGAAAAAGATATATTTGTCATTTTCTAATAACTATATTTTAAGTTCTGTAAAGCGATAAAATGCAATAAACAAAAACCCCAGTTGTTCCTTCATGTCTATTGAATGTATTTGGTCCTTAGCCTCATAATCTCATTTTTAATAAAAGCCAAAGGAACTTTCCTTATAAGTATCTAAACTATCTGAAAACTTTCAGCGTAGCAGGATAGTTAGTTTAAATTATCCTAACTTATTTATTAGCTATATAAAAAAGCCAACTATTACGGCACAAATTCAAAGTAAAACTTAAGAAAAAAAAAATATATATATATGTGAAATGAAAATAACAATTAGATACAATAAAATCCGACGTACGTTTCGGAACCCCTATTTCCTAGGTTCCATTATCAAGAAAATTAGGACCCCCCTACCTTTAAAAAGAAGTCATCCCTTGTTGGGAG
Source organism: Thereuonema tuberculata (assembly GCA_023159025.1). Classification (NCBI taxonomy): domain Eukaryota; kingdom Metazoa; phylum Arthropoda; class Chilopoda; order Scutigeromorpha; family Scutigeridae; genus Thereuonema; species Thereuonema tuberculata. Next base: position 8,351 of record JAFIDM010039800.1, on the reverse strand, counting down.
TCGTTGAGAAAATGAAGGAACACGATGCTTCCTAGAATCTCGGTTATAATGCTCTCCCTGGTGGGCGAGTAGCGAAACAGTTACTGGAAGTTAACTGATGTTAGTTAAGTTTTACTTTGAATTTGTGCCGTAATAGTTGGCTTTTTTATATTCATCATAACGGTACGTTAAATTTTTACTTGTTATTTATTAGCTTCCTTTATTTCAAATCCTCCAGGATCTTCATTGTGCAATCGTACACTTACCTTAATTATTTCAGCATAGTTGGGCATGTAATTTTCAAGTTAACTACATAGTAACAACATAGATCCTCTTGACTTATTTTGGCACATATCGAACCAATGGACAAGGAGCTAACAGCAAAAAACGCTAAGAACACTTCTTAAAGCGCAATAATCTTTGTAATTCTGAAACTAACATCTCACTAAAGATGAAATTTTAGTGACAGAAATAGAATTACTATTTTTTCATTTCAAATCCGATCAATTTAAAACGAAGAAGCTACTTGACATAATAAACACTTAATTACTACTTCACTTTGGCTTCACCTCGGCAATATTTCGTTTTAATTAAAAAAACTTTGTCTAGCCATAATCCAGCCATTCCTAAACACTAAAAACGAATGGAAAATACAAATCAAGAATTTAAAATAATTATTATGTTTATTATTATTATGTGTTTATTATGTCATTAACGGCATTTTAAGTAGTATTAGTATTAGTAGGAAGAAGCTACTTGTTCATTGTCTGTCCGTCTGTGATTAAAAATAACTCAAAACCTATATTTACACGATCTAGGTGCTTTTAAAGAAGATTTCTATTGATTTTGGTAGAAAGTGGACCCAGTAGATAAGAAGTGACAACCAAAACATCAACAACGTAAGAGAATTAATAACGTTTCATTTTTTTAAACAGCTTTATTAACGTATTGGTATAGAAAAATTAACACATCATTCTTCTTACGTTGCTATGGTAAAGATTATCTGAATAAATCAGATAACATTCAAATAGATTTTATGTTTCTTTTTCTCTGAGCGATATTCGCAGTTTTCAAGTCAGCTCTTATCGTAGATGCACATAATTGAATCGCAAATATGAAAAAGGTACTAAGTCAACTTCTTGTACATTTTGAGTTAGGACTAAGAATGGGTTCAATTGCGTTCTCCGCATGCATCATTTCAATGGGAACTAAATCAGGCTTTTCCAGTAGTCTCAGGAGGTCAAAAACTTGAATACTGCTTTACATTTTTTCATTAGCCGTGCTGGCTAGGTCGTGCGGTCTCGGCGGCGGCCAGCCGTGGCGTCCAATACGCCAGTACCGGCAGTGGCATGGGTGTTACTTTCTCCTTCTGTGTCTTGTCCATTTCTGCGGGTATAGCGTGAGCTGCCTCCTATGGCGTACCCTGGGCAACGTTTCATCGGCGAAATGCTCACATTTCTCGCCCCTTGTTGAGGCCAATAGTTTAAGTACTAAGAGCCCGGGCGTTGGCAAAAAAAAAATAAAAAAAAAAATTTTCATTATTTTTGCACTAGTGTTACATTGCCATATGTTACTATATATAACATATATATATAACTTACATGATTAAGTTTGCATTAAAAAAAATTGAAATAAAACATTTTATTTTAACTGCAAAATGCGAGAATATAATTGCAAAACATGAAAAAGGTACCTAAGTCATCCATAATTTGGAAAAAGGTACTAAATCGAAATTTTTAATTATGACTTTGTACATTTGCATACTGACCTAAAAATAAACAGATGACAGGCATAGGTCGGGGTCGGCTTCACAGTCGTTTCACACCACACCAATGGATTTTTAATTGCTGGCTCTAGTTTTGAATGTGGAAGGTTTTTTTGTGTTTTCTCAGTTTGGTATTTCTATGACTTAGTAGTACCTTTTTCATATTTGCGATTCAATTATTAAATATGTATTATATTATGATAATGATTTCATTGGTTTTTGTTGATTATTATAAATGTGTCAATTTTTAAAATTTCATGTTCTCATTATAAAATAAAGACAAAGGAAAAATAGATGATAAAATAGTGCCCACTAAAAAAAATCCAATCATTGATTATATCTTAAATGAAAAAACTCATTCTCACTATAAACAATTTTTTTAATACATCAAAAATAAAAACTGCTCATTTGCTATCATAACAGAAGTCAATTTGTTTTCATCAACATATGTTGAATTCAATTATTTCTGTTCTTCATAATTGTTCTAACAATTATTCTACTTGAATTTGTAGAGAAATAATACTGTGATTACGTTCAGTGCGTCGAATGATGGATATTTCTAATTCAATCATTGCAAGATCACTTCAATATCTCTATGGTAGAGTAAAGCTTTCAACCAGCAAATTGACTATTGAAAAATTTGCATTTTTGATGTATTAAGTTAGCATTTCAGAGCATATCTTTTGATAGTGACACTATTCATGTTCCTCCAGAAGAATGGCCCTTTTCATGTTTGATTTCACATTATTAAATGAAATAAGCAATGTTTTTGATCCAAATTAGTTAAAGATGTTTTAAACTCATACTGCAATTTATTTGCTTATTCAATTATAAAACCTGAAGTCAATAAGTATCAAATTTGTAAATATTTTTAGAAATATTCCTAAACGACATTACAAATATGAAAATCAAAAACCATAAGAAATTTATTTTATTCCGAATTATTTCTTTAGTCCTCAATATTAATTAAGTACCGCAAGATTAATATTACAACTTTAATCAAATGCCTGTAACAGCCTTAAATATGTATGTTTACTTTAATATAAGAATAAATAAAAATTTAAATTTAATTTTTAGTCGGAAAATGGATGTCCTTCTGTTAATTCGTATGAGATCACGAGTAAAGCAATTACAATACAGAATTAAAAGCTAAATTTCTAAGTTAGGTGTAGGATGTAACCTGTAGATACTAGACTACTAATTTTGTTTTTAATATTAATAATAACAAAAAATTTCATGTTAATTGAACCAGTAATGAAGAGGAAGGACAAAAACTCGCCAAACTATATTACCTTTAATTGGAATAATCGCAATAAACACTATATTTCCAACTAAACTGAAAGCTTTAGGGATATATTTATGATTTTTCTTTATGAGCACATAAAGAATAGGGACCAATAAGTCGCTAGTTGATTGTCAGTTGACTGTCATCCAAATGATTCAAAACCGATAAGATAAAATAATGTCAAAATAATTTTAGTGATGGGTTAAGACGCTACTGTGGAAGATTCCGGTAAATTGTGATAGAATTGAAAGCGTTATGGACCGAAAGGAAAGAATATAAGTGAAAAACTAAAATATTTAAAAATTTCTATTAATTAAATATTTCGAATCAAAATCTGTTTGATTTTAAATATGATCAAAATGTGAAATACGTATTTCGTATATTTTTACATATTTTCTTTACATTTATTGCTTACCAATGGGGTGCTGTAGACTTAAATATTTTAATTTATAATTTATTCTAACCATTTTTGTTTCTTTCTCATCTTAACATTTCCAAACTTTCAGTCCACCCTAAAAATTAATATCCGGGGGTAGGGCAGATACCTATCAATATAAGAAATTTAAGTGAAGTTTCTTTTTGTATTTAGTTTCGTCTTTAATGTCAGAAGAGGAATAATCAAATCATTGGAAATTTGTCACTTAATTTGAAAATTACATAATTCTGAAACTAACTAACAACTATGTTGAAATATTTCAGGTAAGTGTACGATTTCACAATGAAGATCCTTAAGGACTTTTTGTGAAGGAAGCTTATAAATATTTTTTAAAAATTGATGCGGACACACAAAATTATGTGGTTTAAAAGGTTTTCCACAAAATTTTACAAATTTTTAATGTGTAAAACTTTCAGAATTATGTAATTTTCAAATTAAGTGACAAATTTCCAATGATTTGATTATTCCTCTTCTGACATTAAAGACGAAACTAAATACAAAAAGAAACTTCACTTAAATTTCTTATATTGATAGGTATCTGCCCTACCCCCGGATATTAATTTTTAGGGTGGACTGAAAGTTTGGAAACGTTAAGATGAGAAAGAAACAAAAATGGTTAGAATAAATTATAAATTAAAATATTTAAGTCTACAGCACCCCATTGGTTAGCAATAAATGTAAAGAAAATATGAAAAAATATACGAATATGTATTTCTCATTTTGATCATATTTAAAATCAAACAGATTTTGATTCGAAATATTTAATTAATAGAAATTCTTAAATTCGTCAAAATTTCAGGATTATCATCGCATGGTAAGACAAATTTAAAAAAAATATAGAAGAATCACGTTAAAAATTATCATGTAATAAAATGCAATAAACAAAATACCCAGTTGAACCTTATGTCTGCTGAAGGTATTTGGTCCGTAGCCTCACAACCTCATTTTTAATAAAAGCCATAGGAAACTTTTTATAAGGATATAAACTCTCAGAAAACTTTCAGCGTAGCAGAATAGTTAGTTTTAAAATATCCTAACTTATTTATTAGCTTCTTTTATATCAAATCCTTCAGGATCTTCATTGTGAAATCGTACACTCACTTTAATTGTTTCAGCATAGTTGGGAACATAATTTTCAAGTTGAGTGCCAAATCAAGAAGTTCCAGATATTTGATTATTGCTCTTGTGACAATAAAGACGAAAATAAATACAACAAGAAACTTCACTTAAATTTCTTATATCGATAGGTATCTGCCTACCCCGACCAGGATATTAAGTTTTATGATGGACAGAAAGTTTGGAAACGTTAGGGTAAGAAAGAATAAAAGGGTTAGAATAAAAAAGTTATAAATTAAATTATTTAAGTTTACATCACCTCATTTTAAATATAAATGTAAAGAAAATAAGTAAAAATAATATTGTAAATCAGGATTGTGATCATATAAAAATCAAACAGATTTTGATTCCAAATCTTTAATTAACAGAAGTGCTTAAGTTCGTCAAAATTTCAGGATTCTCATCGGATGATAGACAAATTAAAAAAAAAAAATCACGTTAAAAATTAGCTCAACAACCACTGCGATAATTATAACTTTGTAAGACTTCATAATGTGCAACACAGAAAAACAGGGATTGAATAAAATGTTTCTAAAATTCAATTTTTCTTTTAAAACTCGGTATCATTAAGCTCTTCATCTTTTTAATGAAAATATCTATGAGAAATGCTTCAATTAAAATACAATGCTACACTTTAAATTGCCCAATTAGGTTTATAGTAGTAAGGTAGATCTTATTGACTTATTTTGGCACTATCGAAGTAATGAATAAGGAGCTAAGAGCAAAAAAGCTAACAACACATTATCCTGAAGTTCTTCAATAAAGCCAACACATAAGTCTAAAAAATTAAGTTAAAAGTTAAAAAACATAATATTTACAATTAAAACAAACTAGTTTCTGCGCCGTTAACGGGCCATCATCAGTGAATAGAATAAAATCGACAACCTCATGGCGGTGTGCACCAAACTTCAGTTAACTTGAAGGACTGCTATTTGGACGGAGCTAAAATT
>JAFIDM010039799.1:0-28500 GCA_023159025.1 Thereuonema tuberculata | reverse complement strand
CCAAAGGAGGAAAGAGCAAAACGAGGAGTATCAGTTTTAATGAAAAAGAAATTTGAGAGAAATCTTGATGCTGTGGATGAAAGAATTTTAAAGATCAATATGGATATTTTTGGAAGAAGAATTACTATTTTGGGAATTTATGCTCCGAATAATGATGAAATTATTGAAGTTAAGAATATGTTTTATCAAAAACTGCAGGAAATTATTGATGAAATTGGATGAACAAGAGAAATTATAATGATGGGTGATTTCAATGGAAGAACTGGATGCAGGAAGAGAGATAACATTGTTAGAAAGTTTGGAGAGGATGTAGTCAACGATAATGGAGAAAGACTTATTGAATTTTGCAGAACTAACGATCTCAAGATTACAAATGGTTTTTATAAACACAAAGATATTCATAAATATACATGATATCAGCATACTAGACAACTTAAAACAATTATTGACTATATAATTATTAAACAAAGGGCTCAATTAAAATTATTAGACATCAGAGTACAGAGAGGAGCAGAATGTGGCTCAGATCATTTTATGGTGCGAGCAAGACTTGCATTTCCTTATTCGGCTAATATAATTAGAGAGAAAAGAAATCCCACAGAGATGGACGATATTGATATCCCAGAATATATGTTGGAAGGATTAACAGAAGAGTACAAAAGGACTTTTTCAAGTAACATTAGATGAAAAATTAGAAGAAAGGAATTATACTAATACAACCGAACTATATCAACATATTAAATCATCTTTACACCAGGCTGCAAAGGAAGCACTAGGACAAAAAAGAAAAGGCAAAAATTCCCAAAAAAACTTTTGGTGGGATAAGGACATTGAAAAGATTGTACAACAGAAAAAAGAAGCCTATTTGAAGTGGATGAGTTCAAAAAAGGAAGAGGATAGACAAATTTATAGAATTTAGAAATGAAACTAAGAAATTAGTAATAGAAAAAAAAAGAACATCCTGGGATAAAAAATGCAGAGAAATTGAGACATATATAGGAGGAAGACGATGTACAGAGACATGGAAATTTTTAAGGAATATTTGAAAAGAAGGTAATAATTCATGGCAAGGAATATCGGTTGAGAAATGGGAAGAATATTATAAGACTTTGCTTACAGAAACTAGAAATGAATTTCAAGTAAAAAATACACATATTGATACCATACAACAACCTATACTATTGGAACTTGAGAGAGTTAAAACAGCAATTAAAAAATTAAAGAATCAAAGAGCAAGTGGTCCCGGTGGAATATCAGCAGAACTAATCAAAAATGGAACAGATAAATTGCTAAGATTAATTACACAATTATTCAAAAGATGTTTAAACGGAGAAGAAACACCACAAGAGTGGAGAATTGGGTATTTAACATCAATTTATAAGAAAGGAGACAGACAAAAATGTGAAAATTACCGTGGCATTACTGTAACAGCAACGTTTAGTAGACTGTATGGACGAATTTTAAAAGATTTTCTTGAAGAAATAAGAATGAAAGAAAGTGAAGAACAAAGTGGATTTAGAGCAGGAAGATCATGTATGGATAATATATTTTGTCTTAAACAAATTATTGAAAAGGAAATGGCGGTGGGAAATCAAATTCATCTTCTGTTTATTGATCTAACGAAGGCATATGATAATGTTCCAATCGCAAAATTATGGAATGTATTAAAGGAAATAAACAAATTTAAATATTATAAGAGCAATTCAAGAACTTTACAGACAATCAAAAACAAAGATTAAAGTAGGTCAAAGATTATCAAAAGGCTTTATAACAGATAAAGGACTCAGACAGGGATGTTGTATCTCCCCAACACTTTTTAAAATTTATGTTGAAGCAGCATTAAAAGTTTGGAAAGAAAACTGCAGAGGATTGGGACTTAATGTGAAAGGAACGTCAATGTTTACTCTACAGTTCGCAGATGACCAAGTCATAATTGCAAAGAGTAAAAATGATTTAGAGAGAATGACTAACAATTAAGGAAGAATATGAGAAATGGGGACTATACATGAACGTCAGCAAGACCAAATATCTATGTATAGGAGGAAATGAGACGGACCTAAATCTAAATAATAACATGAAAATAGAAAGCTGTGAGCATTATAGGTATCTCGGAGTAGACATTAATAGAGAAGGCAGAGACTCACAATAAATTAAAAACAGAATTTGTCAAGGAAGGAAGGCTATAAAACTATTAAATTCTTATTTGGTGGAGTGAAGAGATCTCTAGGAAAAGAAAGTATAATATATACAATTCTATTGTAAAGAGCATCTTGTTATATGGGGCAGAGGGATGGAGAATTACGGAGACAGAAAAAAAAAATTAGCGGCAGTAGAAATGGATGCCCTAAGAAGATCATGCAGGGTATCAAGAATAGAAAGAACAAGAAATCAAATTTAATCAAAGAAATGATGAAAATAAAAGGAAACATTTTGGACGATCTTCAAAGAAAACAATTAATTTGGTTTGGTCATGTTAAAAGAATGAATAACGAAAGACTGCCCAAAATCGCTTTTGATTACAAAACTAATCAAAAAAGGAAACGAGGAAGACCACGAAAGGCTTGGATGGACGATATTAAAAAAAGCAATGAGGATTAGAAGTCTGGAAGAGGAATGGACCCTTGACCGGAAGACCTGGAATGGACTTCTTGCAGATTCTTTCTGAAGGCGGCACCTGACACCATGAACCGAGTTTATATATATATTATTTATTTGTTAAAAAGACTTCAATTGAAAGTCAGGTCTAGTTATTGATTCGTATCCACATTTTTTCCTCCCGAGCTACCTGCCCGAACACTCGACCAAACCCGGCCACATCAGATTTTGTTGTTTTAAGAAATTTTGAATTCTTTGAAGTGGCATACATCGACTTATCAGTGTGTAGATACACAATAATAATAAAAGTGGGAAAGCTTGGTCGTCATCTGTTTGTAAAATTGTAAATTACTTGAGCAATGCGACTAAAGACGTTGTCTTAATGAAACCTATCATTTAGAGTGTCACTGATGTACAGTACCGGGATGAACTGCCTAAAAATATCCTCTTATAAAGCTGTTTTGATTTTAGCCATCATTATTGTTCGAATCCATCTTCTTAATGGTACGTTTACTGGTATAACAGTAATCTGTGTCGTTCATAACTCCCTTTGAGAAACACACACTGTCTTCACGAATCCAATCAGACCACCTTATTGTGTCATTTGGAGAATATCCAATTGCTCTTGGTTTGACACAATCGGAAGTAATTCTCCACAATGAATTGTCGTGTATCTTGAGGGCAGGACTTGTGGTAGCCATTTCAATGGAGCTGGCGATGCAATAATAATACTAATGGGTACGGGAACTTCCTGCCACCCTGGATATGTATCATGCATGTTAAATTTTGCCATTAATAGGCTAGATTTGTTTATTACTTATTACATTTCTGATTATTAGCACTAGAAACCTGAATTTAATATTCCTAATATTCTTGAATTCATCAAGTTTGTTATTCGATAAATAGTGGAGTAGGGAGGTTCAATTTCCAGAAGTGGTCTAATTTTATTTTGTAATATTTGATGAAAATAACAATGAAATTTATAATGTCTGTCTCTGTATTTCATTGAAACGTTCCTTTTTTCGATTTATTTATTTATTTTGGTATCAGACCGCTTATAAATTTAATATTTCAAGTATTATTTCGCTAATTTTTAAACATTTTTGAAAAAAAAAAAAATATTAATTATTTGAATAGAAGAGAATTTCCAAGTTGCAACCATTTGACGTCATGCTCAAATATAAAATATCGCGTTGTCTACTATGCAGCGTTTTGGACGCCCCCCCCCCCCCCCCCCCGCCTAGTTCAAATGGTTCTCTTTTTTTTCAAGTCTTTTCATTGGTTGACTGTATACTGCCTTCCGGCTTTTAAGAAAGATATAATTCAGTTCATTCATTCAATCTAAAAAAAAGATTCACTGCTCTAATAATTTGCTGTTATTTTTTAACAACAAAAGTATTTTTTTTTTCGTTCGAACTTAATTATAATAAACGATAAAAATAAATTTTGTTTTGAACTCAATGAATTCAATGAAGCAGTGATTATAAAGGCAGTAGCCTGTACAGGGGTTTAATTAATTAGAACTGTTGTATATTACTAATATTGTAAGCATTATTATTGTTTAATATTGTGTTTAAAATCATCAAATGAAATGTATAAAATGTGTAAATAAATCTTTAAATAAATCTTTTTAGATATGATTGATTTTGTAGCAATTTGAATAAATCTTGGCTTCCCGAAATTTTGAAAATGACGTTATTTTTTTGGATTGTTGCTGATTTTCCCCTAACGTGTGAATCCCCCCCCCCCCACTTTCCCAAAATAAAATTCATTCCACGCCACTGACTCGAATTATACATAAATAAACTGTAAAAGGGGAAAAAAAAATAAGGATGATTCCTAAAAAATCTGAGAATTTAGGACGTGAGTTAAGAAAATTCGTTTCTTTTCTCTCTGATAAAAACTCCAAAGTATTTTAAAGTGATTTTGTTCTTTCGATGTAACTATCGAAAATTACTTGAAAATTCTCATATTGCAGAAAAGTAAAAAATTATTTTGCAGAACTTCCCGCTGCCGGATAGCTAACGCAGTCATTTCTGGCGAGATAGTTTCAGTACACTCCTGATAACAAAAATTACCTTCCATTGTTTTTATTTTTATTTCGAAAATTTGGTGGAAATTTTACGTCGAAAAGCATCATTTAAGAACGTTTGAAAATGTATTTACAATTTTTCCCTTTTAATTTAGGCATGAAGCATTATTTTTTTTAATTGAAAAATTCGGCATGTTGACAAAAATTTCAATTAAAGACAGAAATGGGCATAAATGTACATTGCTAAAAAACTAAGCAAAATCTTTTACGACTATCTTAGAAAGCAACCAGTTAAGGAAAGAATTAAGATCTACAGTAAAACCCCGTTATTACGCTCGTCAAGGGACCATGACCTACAAGCGTAATAAGCGGGATAGCGCTATAGACGGGAAATGATTTATGAGATAGGGAAATATTTAGACACCATTTTACAGGAAAGATACTTGACTCTGCAATAGATATAGTGCAACTATGAGCTTATTTTCTATTAAAAAAATCTTTGATTATGGTTTGCCGTGTGTGTGTGCTACTGTTACGAATTATGACATTTTCAACGTGGTTCAATTAACTAATAATATCAATTGATACACCACTAGAATCAACACTAATATATTTTCGGAGCAGATTTAGTGCACTGCCCGCTATTTCAGGCGGCTTTTCTTGAATGATTGGGCCACTTAATGGCACTGATGCATCGCGGGTCTGATGAATCCATTCAATTAGAATTTCCTCGGATTCTTAATATTTTCCACACTTAATTTTTTACGTTTGGAACCACCCTTTGCTGCATTGGTAATTCCAATCTTATTTTTTAATATTGTTCTCAGACTGGATAAGGGAATTCCTAGAGATTCTGCGAAATTTTTCTCTAGTTAGTGTAGAATTCTCGTCGTACTTACGAAGAATTTGCAATTTTTCACTTACAGAAAGGGATTTCCGCTTCGAGATTTTGCACTAACTTACTGTGTCACAGACCCGCACTTCAAAGAGTTCAAAGATTCCCTCCTACCAGGGAAAGAAAAGAATCTTTACAGTGTTACATTTCTTTTCGATATAAAATTTCCGATATAAAAAAAGCGCTACAAGCGGGATTTGAAGCGTTATAAGAGGGTAAAAGTATACAGAGTTACATAGAAAATTCCAGGGACCGTATGAAAGGAGCATAAAGAACGGGATAGTGCTATAAGCGGGAGCGTAATACCGGGTTTTACTGTATATTGATTAGTGACAACTTACGAACGTATACATATTTTATTTTAAGGAATTGAAAATGAAATGGAAAAGAAAATACTTATATGTTTATTAATTTTTAATTTTATAATTTAGAATCGCTCTCTTCTCACTTAGTTGTTTATAACAATTTTGACGTAATCTTTGGGTTATTCTTTACTTGAAAATCACGAGAATATCAAATAAAAATAAAAGTTTAATAGTTATATTTTTTAATTTTAGAAGTTTAATAAAAATTTTGATTATCTAAAACTGGATATACAAAACATCAATAACATATTATAATACTTGTTGAAATTAAATTTAGGAGAACCAGAACTCTTATCAACTTACACAGTGGTGGTCAAAATTATAAGGACATGGGAAAAATCGCCAAACTTCAGCCGGAAAATTATACAAATTTTATGGCTGATAACAAATGATAATTGCAATCATTTTTTTATTAGTTTTTATGGAAATATCTGGGAAATATAAGGGAAAATGTTCAAAAAATGTATTTTGGATTTAGACAGCCATGTTATATATACAAAATTATAAGGACAACGCTATTTGTGTGTTCTAAAAAGCAAAATTAACATGTTTTTTGTCCTGCACAGGGCACTCCTATAGACGATATAAATGTATAGTGAGCGATTGCGAACATCGTATTCTATTTTTCAGTCATGCCACTAGTACGAAATTTTCGGAGTTTGAGAACGGGAAAATGGTTGCTATTAAAAGTTCAGGACTTACTATAAGTCAAATTTCGACAAAGCTGAATAGATCGAGAATGGTCATTTATAATTTTATTAAAAATTCCGGAAAATATGGACGGCAAAGACATACAGGTAGGCCATCTTCTGGTCCTGTGCATGTGAAAAGAATGATAATAGGGCGAGCTTGTTCCAAAAAAACAAACATCAACGGAAATTAAACGGGAATTAAATTTACGATGCAGTGCTCGAACGGTTCGATGTGTTTTACAAAAAGAAAAAAAGTTTTGTTATGGAAAACTTATGTCAGGACTGCCTCTTACAAAAGTTCTTAAGAGACTGAGGGTGGAGATTGCCAAAAAATGCATTACTATGGGAAAAAAGTGGGATGATATCTTTTCCGATGAGAAAAAGTTTAATTTGGATGGACCAGATGGTTTTCGCTACTTTTGGTATGATCCCGTAAAGAAAAAGAAATTTTTGCAAAGCGTAGATTTGGAGGTGGCTTAGCAATGGTCTGGGGAGGTTTAGCAACTAGCAGAACTACTCCAATAGTTTTTTTGCAGGGCAGAATGAATTCTGAGAGTTATGTTGATTTATTGGGCGAAACTAGCAAAGAACTCATGTCCTCCATCGAAAAAGCCTGGAAAAAAATTTCTAAGAACGTTCTAAAGGAACTGTCAAACTCTATGACGTCAAGACTGATAAAAATGATTGAGAAGAAGGGGGAGATTAATAATTATTTGTGTGTTTCAGACCAAAACATTCATTGTCCTTATAATTTTGTCCAGTTTTTACAATGACATTTTTTGTTAAATATGGCAAAACATTCACATTTTGCATTTTCCGATGTTTAGCATTCTACAATGATTTCTAGCATAAAAAAGCATTTTATGTATATATTTCACTTTATTTACTTCAGAAATAAATTTTTTTCTGTGCAATTTTCAGTTATCCTTTTATTCTGGTTTTAATATGATTTACAAAGTACGAGAAAACAAAAAAGATGGTGGTTTAATGGTTAACTTTGAAAAAATGTGTGTTAGAAAAGAAATAAATATTGATACAATTACCCATGAAAATTTAACATGCACTGTATATGGCCGCGCCACAACGCTTTCTTGTTTTTGTTGATGATGCATTTTTGTTGATGATGATGAAGTTGCTCTTTTGTTTTCTTTGGTGGCAACACCTGGCATAAGAATTTGGACTTGGTTTTGGCCACGAGAGTATATTTTTAGTCAGATGATCTTTGAGCACATGGCAGAAGGAGTGTGTACCGCATTTGAAACCTGACAACTTATGTTCTCCGCTTCTTTATTTTTTTATATATTTTTTGAGACGTCTCTAAGCACGCTTTTAAGAATAGCTGGAGTTGGATTTAAGAGTTATATCACCGCCTTTTCACCATTAAGAATAGCTGGAGTTGGATTTAAGAGTTATATCACCGCCTTTTCACCATTAAGAATAGCTGGAGTTGGATTTAAGAGTTATATCACCGCCTTTTCACCAAACTACGAGACCGCCAATGACGACCGCCAAAGGCAATGTCCGCCATAAATTTTTTTCTTCTTCTTGTATTATCAACCGCTTTTTTCTAAAGTATAATTATGGTCTGTCGAGTGGGGATAGTTATTTAGGTGGATAATTATTTAGGTGGATAGTTAGTTGTTAGTTAGGTGGATAGTTATTTGCGTTAGTTAAGTGATTAAATTAATTGGGTTTGCATATTGTAAGTCAACATGGAGTCTAAGCTTAAGATATTGATTGCAAAAAGGGATGCAGTGTTTCAGAAATTTACTGCCATTTATGAGCTTTCAAAAAAGATTAGTCCTGCCGAACGTTCCAACAAATTGAACGAAAACTTCATGGCAGAGTCAGAGACTATAGAGGAATTGAAATTAAAGTTCGAACAGGTTTTAGATCAAATAAATGAAGTTCAGTTGGAAATTAAACCCTTATCTCAACCTGATTATAGTGCATTAATTTCTTTGGAGAATTTGTTTGCTCGGATTAAACGTGTTAGAAACAACATTAGGACTATTTCCGGCCAAGTATCGCAAAGTACATCTTTTAATACGCATATGGTGAAATTACCTCCAATAGAGATTCCATCATTTGACGGGAATACTGACAACTGGCCAATTTTTTATGAGTCATTTAAAGCTAATATACATACAAATCCACAACTCTCCGATTCTCAGCGTGTTCAATATTTGATGGGTAAATTGACTCATGATGCTTTGAAGATAGTAGCAGGAATTGTTCCCACTGGTGATACCTACAATATTTTATGGGATAATTTAATAAAGAAGTATCAAGATAAACGTGCTTTAGGTACACGTTATTTGAATAATATTTTTGAGTTGAAGAATTGTACTCATACAGCTGATAGCTTGAATTTTTTTGTAGAGAAATACTCTGCTGCTATTGCTGCTGTTGTAACGAACGCTTCCGTTACCGCGCTGCGCTTTTATCCTCTGTTGGTGATATTCTATTATTTAAAAGTCCCTGTGAAATTATTTCTATGAAGTTGAAGTTTAAAGAAAAAAAAATATGAAAAAGAAATTTTAATGTTGCTTGAAAATAAATTTATTTTATTTCAATTTAAAATTATGAGCAAAGCTCGGTGATACAAATTTTAAATATGCAAATTTTTGATGACGCGATGGAAACTTGACATGTGACTGTTCAGTTGTCCTTGAGTCGAGAGTAGTTCTGTTGGAAGCTTGGAGCTCGAAGGAGACGGAGTTCGTCCAATCGTCTGTGCTCCGAGAAACATGCGGGAGACTCGAATTGTCTCTATAGGGAGAAGGCAGAAATGAATCCAATTTCCCTGAAGTAACGAAGTCGAATAACTTGCGTCTACTACAACTGAAGTTGACTATAAGTATTATCTTCTTTAGATTCTAATTGTGAATAATTCTATTGAATAGTGGAATCTTGTAAATGCTCCGAAGAAATTGAAGCAAAGGCTAATATGGAATTTAATCATATGCGAAGGCTATCGCTTAAAGTAAGACGAGTACATTAATTATTCGAGGGAAGAAGAAGTTTAAAGCGAGCGTTACGGGAAGACGAGGAATGGAAATTAATGGACAGTAATTTACTAATATTGTTGTAATTGAGTAGACGAAGTTTATTTCGCAGAAGTTAACCATAAATGAAACTGAAGTTATCGATACGAAGAATCGTAAACATGCAGCAGAATTGATTAAAGTAGATTTGCTATAAAGAAGGCGAAACGGAAGTTAACGTTTCCGAAGATTAATTTGATATTCAATTCTTTAGAATTCTATTATGTGTTGCGGTAAATTCGAAGACAACGATTAAGAACTTTAGATATGGTTATTCAAGAACTATTAGTTTTCTTGATCGGACGAAGATAGAAGAAGTACCGATTTGCTTAGATAAGGAACGGGAAATCTCGAAGACCCGAAGACCACTTGAGTATATCGAAGAAGGCGTACGATTGATAGATCCGAAGTTGACGGTCATTAAAAGGATTAATGAAGAATGCAGTTTGGATATAAGACTATTTACTGTCACGTATTCGTATTATTTCACCTAAGGTGAGAAGCCATCATCTTGGTTGAAATTGAAGTGTGGAACTGTAGTGTATATCGCCAGTGAGCGTCGAATAGTTTCAAACGGAAACTAAGTGCTTCGATAGTGAATTAGTTCATTCCTATTAAGGTGTGTGGATCAATCAACTGGAGAATCTTGTTCAAGTAGGTACTACATTGAAGACAGTAACTGTAAGTTTTATTTAAACTATTACTTTGCAAATGAAGAAATGAATTAAAGTAATGACTCACGTAGTAATATTCTTTTGATGTTACAATTCTTAAGGTGATAGTTTGTGCATATCATTTAAAACTAGGGTGATTTATTATCCTCAGAATAGTATTACTTTCCATTCATACCAGTGAAAAGCCATTACTAGAAATTCTATATGAAATGTAAATAATTATTTTAAATCAAAGTGTAAAATTTGATTTGTATTGTATACATTAAGATGAAGTAATTATTAATTATTAATTACGAAGTTCTAATTGGACTTGAGTGAAAAGCAGGACTATTGATCATTTAATTTATTTAAGCATCATAATGATTTGTATAACTAAAGTATTGATGTTTAAACTAAATGTGAACTGATAGTAAAGTATTGTTGAAACTTAAAGTATACATAATCTTGATACTAGAAAGGTATTGTTATAGATTATTGATTTAAGGAAGTAGTGATCACCTTCCCACATTATATATTGTATATATTTATGAATAAGTTATATTTTTCAGTTATTAAATTTTTTACAAAATTTTTTTAAAACACCTTGCTATACTCTTGCTTTGCGCTTTGCTACTCAAGTATGCGTTCTGGTTTAATCTCGCAACATCCTCTCATCTCCTTTCCTTCTGTATAATATCTCCATAATGTAACCTCACTTTTCTATATGATTATTTCCTATTTCTATATCTTAATCAAAAACTAATGCCGGTATTCATAGGGTTCCCTGCTTTAACTGCCGACAAACTGACGCCTAGAAACTTTTGTGCCTGTTTTAACGACTTCGGGAATGGCTCGAGAAAGCTTTTCAGAACGGTCCACAAAGGCTATCAGGCCATGAAGCCTATTGTTTACCTTAAAAGCTCCCTTTCAACTTTCTCCCTTTTTGTTATGTGTTTTCTGTCAACAGGGGAAAACAAAAGGAACTGCCGACAGACAAACAGAGGTGTGCCAGAAGCGATAGAGGGAAGGAAATGCTTCGCCACCCCTCCCACGAATATATACGTCGGTCCCCGAGACAAAGTGTGTGTGTCCCTGAGGAGGCGAGGTGCAGGCGACCAGGCTCTGGCGGTAGCGAGCCAGATCGCCGAAATGCCTGCCCGCCTCCACAATTGCCGACGATTAGCCCTTGACCGGATGCCGACGATAGCAAGCAGGATGACAGCTGCAAAGATACGGCCCAGGTCCCGCTGAATGCGGTACCGATAGCAGCTACCGTATCCCTTCAGTGTCTTCATTTTGCCGGCTTCCACCGATTGAAGCCGGCGAATCCCTCGACACTACGCAGAGATATGCAGGCTGTGCCATTAAGGAAGAGAGTCTAAGAAACGGCTTCGCAAATACCCAACCGTCATTGACCTCTTGCCGCCTGACCTTCGACGCCCGGCCGCTGGAAAGCAGCGGCTCACAGCGATCATCATCAGGATTCCCCATAGCGCCCGAATCCTGAATTGTGCTGTCCGGAAGAACCCACGGGAAACATAGAGGCTGCCGGATCCCCCCTCGACGGCTCGACCACAAGAGTTCAGCGGATCTACTGGCAGTTCCCACTCCGACGCACGGCATCCCCCGAGCTCCCGAGTCTTGGACAGTTTGATAAAACTGTCGGACCCTATGACCGGTTGTAAATAGCACTTGTAATCTTTTATCTATTCTTATCATTTAATAAAATCTTTTCTTGTAAATCTTACTCCTGTCTTAGACTCCATATTCTTTAACTGAAGGGCGCGGGCCACTGATGAGTCCCGCGGTCGCTAGGCTGGCTTTCCACGGCACCTCCCCCCTTTTCCCGTCCAAACACCCCATTTCCCACCTTACACTTCCTCCCCCCCTTGTCCCGTAGTCGTTGTTTGCTTAGGGATGCTTTAGATGGCGAGCGCCCTAAAACAACACGTAACACTGTAAAGCAATTAGGGATAAAGGATCTCACAGACTTTATTTTGCTACATATTGCATTAAAAAAGGTAGATGCCCAGACTGTACAAAGCTTTGAATTGTCAGTACGTAATGAAGAGATTCCTACATGTCAAGCATTCATTGAATTTATTCAGGATCAAGTGAGAATCTTGCAGCGATTCAGCAGTGCTACGAATGGAATGACATCCCATGTATCCACTCAGAGATCTGCTGGTTTTTCTACTTCTTTGGGATGTAATTCTCGTACTACTTCGAAAACATTTGTTTCCAATGGTGTTACACGATCACCACGGAGTAATGGCACTTCTTCATGTAAGTTATGTAGTAAAAATGATCATATTCAACTTTATCAATGCCCACAATTCAAACAGCTGGATTCTCCGCAAAGTAGATTGAATTTGTCAAATCAAGGCGAGGTTGTGTAAATTGTCTAAGCCTTTCCCATCTAACTTCATTTTGTAAATCACGTCGTTCTTGTCAAACTTGTGGTAAGAGACATCATACTCTTTTACATTTCTTGAATGCTCAGAAGTCCGCAGAATATAAGGATGGTTCTCGCAAGGCAAACAGTGCAGCAACTGTTTTACCATCAGTTGTGACCTCAACAGATCCTTCAATTCCGGCTACTAAACCTCAGGTCGAACCAGTATCACTTATACCTTCTGCTACTACAGTTTCTTTGTCTCCAAAGACAAAACCAGGGTTTACGATATTATTATCAACTGCTCAAGTGTACGCTCAAGGTGATAATGGCAACCGGAAATTGGTTGATGTTTAATTGATAATGGTTCCCAGAATAATTTAATTACTGTGGATTGTTGTAAGGTGTTAAATCTACCTATCACTCCTTTGAATAATTCATTCATAAAGGGACTTGGATTGTTATCGAGACCTATTCATGGTTTTACTTATTTGACACTTGAATCTCGTGCATCTCCGCATAAATATTATATACACGCTTTGGTAGTTGATACAATTACTGATAATCTACCAGCTCGTTATGTGAATTGTAGTAATATGTCTTATCTTAGTAATCTGCCGCTAGCAGACCTTACGTGGAATATTCCCGGAGGTATTGACATTGTGGTAGGAGCTCAGTTGTTCCCTTATATATATATATATAGGTAATCGTGTGGATTCCGGTTCATCCGCACCTCCTGCTCTTCAAACCGCTTTTGGAAATGTTCTTTTGGGTGATATCCCTACATCTTATGACGACACTTACAATGGAATAGTACAACCTTCTACTACTTCATTTTTTACAACGGCTAGTATTGATCTTAATGATGCCTTATATAAGTTTTGGGAATTAGAAGAAGTTCCTCGTTCTCGTTGTTTCAGTTCTGAAGAGATAGAATGTGAAAATCTATATACTGCTTCTATTACTCGAGATAAGGACAGAAGATATTCTGTCAACTTACCTTTTTCGAAAAATCCTGCCGAATTAGGTAACTCTCGTGCTGTTGCTCAAAGACGTTTAATCGCGCTCGAGCATAAATTCAAGCAAGATCCTTCACTTCGTGAAAGGTACAATGGAGTAATAAATGAAGATATATCAAATGGTTACCTTTCAGAAGTGCCCGCTACTCAAAATGATGATGAAGGCTATTTTATTCCGCATCATGCAGTTTTCCGCGAAGATAAGGTCACCTCCAAGTTACGTGTAGTATTAGACGCAAGTGCTAATACGCATACAGGATTATCACTCAATGATATTTTGTACACTGGTCCGAATTTACAGACTGATTTGTTTAAATTGTTACTTAACTTCCGCTTATATCCTGTTGCATTAACCGCAGACCTTAAGCAAATGTTTTTACAAACTGCTGTAAATGAACCGCATCGCAAATTTTTAAAAATGCTATTTCGTTTCAAGGAGGATATACGCAGTTTTCAGTTTAATCGCCTTCCCTTCGGATTGAGATCTAGCCCTTACATCGCTATGCGTACAGTGCGTCAATTAGCCTCTGACGAAGGTCATCGTTTTCCAGATGCTGCAAAGATAGTTGAATCTGAGTTATATATGGATGATTTGGTCACTTCGATCGCTTCTGAGGATCAAGCAGTTCGAATTGCTCGAGAGTTGATAGATTTATTTAAATCTGGATGCTATGATCTTGTTAAGTTGACCAGTAACTCAGCTGAGGTACTTGCAGCTCTACCTCTGTCGCATTAGTCTCCAGTGAACTTATCAGACAGTAAGGCTAACTTAAAGGTCTTAGATCTTTGTTGGTTGCCTGTTGAAGATACATTTCAGATAACAACTGCTGAAACTGAAGACAAATGCACAAAACGCCAGATCTTATCCCTTATTGCACGTCTGTTTGATGTGTTGGGTTTAGTAGCTCATGTGATTCTTTATGCGAAGTTGCTAATTAAAGAGCTTTGGTATAGTAAAGTAGATTGGGATGAAACTCCGCCTGATTCAATCATTAAGCGTTTCAAATTACTCATTCAAGAATTACCATTACTTTCGAGCCTAGTGATCCCTCGTCATATTGGTGTACTCGGTAATTGTCGGGTGAATCTAATTGCCTTTTGTGATGCTAGTCTGAGTGCTTATGGTTGTGTTATTTATTTGCATGTTACTGATTCCATTGGTAATATCACTGTTCGACTTTTATATTCAAAGTCTAAAGTTTCTCCAGTGAAAATTGTTACTCTTGCTCGCCTGGAGCTTTGTGCAGCTGTTTTACTATCCAAATTGCTCAAGGTTGTTTATGATTCTTATCATTCTTGTATTTCTATTGCCTTTTCTGACTCCACCATTGCTCTTTCATGGATACATTCCTCTCCGCACCGCTGGTCAATTTTTGTGAGTAATCGCATCGCACAATGCCAAGAAAACATTAATCCAATTAACTTTTATCATATATCTGGTATAGAGAATCCTAGTGATTGTCTTTCAAGAGGATTATTATCTTCTCAATTAATATCTAATGAACTTTGGTGGAAAGGTCCTTCTTGGCTTCAGAAACGACCATCAGAATTGCCTATTAAGCCATTCTCAAATGAATCGTACGAACAAATTCCTGAATTCAAAACTTGTACATTAACCGCAACTTGTTTGTCTGAACAGTCAATCATATATTCTCTTAGCCAACGCATATCATCTTGGAATAAACTTCTCCGCATCGTAGTTTATGTACTGCGTTTTGTGAAAAAACTTCCATGTTCTAATAAGATCTCGGCTTCAGATTTGATTGCCGCTCAAAAAGGTCATTATCTCATCACTTCAATCTGTGCATTTTGCTGATTTATTACACCTTCTAAGACAATCCAGAGTGCCTTCAAGAGCATTTCGACGTCTTAGTCCCTTTATAGATGAAGAAGGCATATTACGTATTGAAGGAAGACTGTCTAGATCTGATCTTCCCTTTGAATGTCAAAATCCTGCATTACTTCCCAAACGAGATCATGTCGTGGATATTCTTATTGACCACTTTCATCAGACAAATTGCCATACTGGAGCAAGTTTGCTTATGTCTCTTATTCGTCAACGTTTTTGGATACTTTCTGCCAGATCTACAATCCGAAAGAGTACATATATGTAATTTTTGCTTTCGACTATCACCTACTTATCCTACGCCAAAAATGGCTGATTTACCATCTTATCGAGTTTGTGAGACCAAAGCTTTTGTACACACTGGTGTAGATTATGCAGGTCCCCTTAAAATCACTCTTTCTCGTCGAAGAGGTCATCACTCGCAAAAAGCTTATCTTTGTTTATTCATCTGTCTTTGCACAAAAGCAATTCATCTTGAACTTGTTTCGGACTTGACGTCTGATTCGTTTTTGGCAGCCTTTAAGCGTTTCATTTCTCGCCGTGGTCCTGTCTCTCATATTTATTCAGATAATGGAACTAATTTTATTGTTGCAAAGGCTCAACTTGATGATTTGTATAAGTTTTTACTTTCAAGTGACTATCGAATGGCTCTTCATAAAGATTTAACTAATTATCGTATTACATGGAAGATGATTCCACCCCATGCTCCACATTTTGGGGGAATATGGGAATCGAATATTAAAAGTGTTAAGACTCATTTATATCGAGTAATAGGAACGCAATTATTGTCATATGAAGAAATGTTAACTGTGCTTGTTCAGATTGAGTGCCTTTTAAATTCACGACCTCTCTGTCTATTAAGTTCTGATCCACATCCGGAAGTTTTAACTCCAGCTCATTTTCTCATGTCTACTCCTCTTCAATACTTACCCGCACCTGATTTACCTGATGATTCCTGTAATCTAGTTAACCGCAAAAAGTTACTTGATAGTTCAGTCTTATTGGAAAAAATGGAGGATTGAATATTTACATGTGTTGCAAGTTAGGCAAAAATGGTGTACCCCAGAAAATTCAGTAAGGGTTGGAACGGTTGTACTTGTAGATCAAAATGATTTATCCCCTCTCCATTGGCCGGTTGGTATTATTCAAGAGGTTTTTCAGGGCAAGGATAATGTAGTTAGAGTGGTTTTGGTTAAAACTAGAAACGGAACGTTTAAATGTCCCGTAGTAGAACTTTATCCTTTACCTACCCCATAACTGAATTTTTTTTTCTCTTCTTTTACATTCATTAGCTTCTATATATATATATTTTTTTGTATATAGACTTAGACATTATATTAGTATAGATTTAGCTTTAATTTTTTTCTCCGTCCGCAAATTCAATTTTAGACCATTATTATTGGAAACTTTCAAGGGCCGGGAGCGTGGCCGCGCCACAACGCTTTCTTGTTTTTGTTGATAATGCATTTAGAAGTTGCTCTTTTGTTTTCTTTGGTGGTGACACCTGGCGTAAGAATTTGGACTTGGTTTTGGCCACGAGAGTATTTTTTTAGTCAGATGATCTTTGAGCACATGGCAGGAGAAGTGTGTACCGCATTTGAAACCTGACAACTTATGTTCTCCGCTTCTTTATTTTTTTATAGTATGTAATAAGGTAGGTGACCCAAAGGTGGCCATAGTTAAGCTTTGCTGATTTTTTATAATTTAACGGTTGCGAGAATATAAAAAAAAAATCTGGGGGTCATCATCCTGAACGTTTTCTAAACAAGACATATTGATATTGTTTTTCTTAAAACATATTTAGTTTGTTTTACAGTTATTTTATTAAAAAAGTTACTTCCGGGCCACCTTCGGAGCAGGTGAACCTAAGGTGGCCCACATATTTATTTTGTTAAAAATTATATTTTCCAGAGGTTGAAAGGACACTTAACACTTTATGACTAAATTCAGTATTTTATAAGCTGCTAGTTTTACATGCCTAAAGTCCTAATACTAAATATGTGTACAAAATATAGAGGGAAAAAGTCATTCAAAAAGTACACTTAAAATTTTTGATTTTGTCGCCTAGTGTAAGTCTTTCAATCTGAGTCAATGCAAAAAATACGCTTGAAATCTTTGATTTTGTCACCTTTTGTAAGTCCTTCCCACTCCTCGCGGACATATCTTAAACATTGGGTGCAGAGTTTCAAGTAAATTATTTTGTGGTCAGGTTGTCAGGTTGGCGGGCCACCTTGTGTACACATCTCAGCACATTGTTTTCACAAATAAACAATGTCATTACCATGAAATTCTTAAACTGTGACAATTCGTCCTGAATGAGTAGTGACCGAACTTTAATAAAATATACAACAACTTGCATTTAACAAAACGATTAAATTTAATTTATTACTTTCCGGAAAGTAAGAACAACGATGCTCAAAAACAAATGTCTTCTCAGTAATGGCCGACGTCTCGTCGAAATTGCTTAGTTTTCAGTAGCCAGCACTAGAGTGCGACAGCTGTCAAGTAGCAGGTGCCATATGCCGACTATTTTGTATATTACTATTTTATATAACCAGATAGCCACCTTGGGCACTCTTGCCACCTTTGGGTCACCTACCTTAATACAAATGATTTTGACGTAACTTAATTAGCTATTTACAGATCATCTTACATTGATAAATAAGATTTCTTAATTGAATTTAAAAATATTTTTAACCATCCTACCTCAAACTTATTCAAAGAATTATGCAATGCTTATAGTGGGAGATACACTAGAAGAGACAATAAATCCTCTTGTTCAAGGATACATAGAGATTTATCATACTTTTGGCTAAACATATTCCATTAACAAACTCACAAGGGATATTAAGACAAATATAAATACCTCAAAAACATGCATTGATCATGGCTTTTCTAAAGCTAATGTAGTTCATTTTACTGCAAACATTATACAGACCGATATATCTGATCATTACATGATAATGTTACAACTGAAGCAAAACATAAACCCAAATAGAGAATCAAATACCGAAACAAAAACCACACTTATCTATAAAATTAAAGAAGAGACACCTGCCCGAAATGTGAAAAAACTCGTTAAAAATCTTATCAAATCATTATTTTAATCATTTTATCCTAACAAAACATTACGACTTCTTATAAAATGAAAATTCTATTAATGAAAAAATGGCGTGGAAGTAAAGATAAACATACAATTACAAATCCCTTAAGACAAATAGTTCATCCCCTTATAATAAAACTAATATAAAATGTAAACAGTAATGGATGACAGATGAATTATTAGAACACGTAAAAGAAAAGAGAGCTTTGTGTTTTTAAAAGAAATTTAACAACCATAACAAAATATATTTAAAATTTTATAAGAAAAATAAAATCCTATATATGTTTTATTAAAAAAATACTATGAAAAAGTAATAACAGAAAGTAACAATATTAATAATAATAATAAGCAGTGGAGTATTATTAAAATGTTAATAAAAAAATAATTATACGAAAAAAACTAAAGAAATAGGTCAACTAATTAAAAAAACAAAGTTCGAAATATATTATCGAAGTTTGATGATACTTTCATGAATGCAGAAAATATTGAAATATGTTCCTGTAATACAAAACTTCTTAATAATCAAAAGTTCATTCAATTTAACACATTAGCTTTAATCTCTCTATAGAAGCTGATATTACAAAAATAATTAAAAACATCAAAAATAAACACTAATTCTCAACTTATGAGTCCATTTGCATTAAAATCATTAGATATCTTATGTTGAATAGTCTGAAGCTTTTGCTCAATATTACTATAGTATATCAGGATAAAAATAGTGTTTCAGTTATTGAGACACAGAGTTAAGAAAAGGATAAAGGAATTCGCTTCCTCTGACTCGAAATTACTTTATATCATTTTTAAAATATTTATATAGGAAATCAATTTGTATGTGTGTGTGTTCAAATAAATTTTGAAGCTCTGGAAGATTCATCTTGAAACTTTGTTACATAGTCAAGGGCATTATTTCATTGAAATCTGTCTAATGGCAAATACTTTGATATTCTGTAGCTCGCGTAGATGTTTCCAAATTTAAAGCTTTAATGTCTTGATAATATTTCGTTGTTTGTTTTCAATCCTTTCGTAATAAGTAATAATCAATAGAGACGTCAAGACAGTGAAAAGAAAGTTGCACGAAGTAGTAGACAGAGAAAACTGACTGACTGTAGCCGTCGAAGCCTGAAGAGAGTAGGGAAGCAAATTCGGAAGTCTCCGTTGGTAGTGATGACAGAGTTCCAACAAGCGTCGGGCGTTGTCGCTAGCAGCAGAACTGCTCGGCGAGTGCTAAACTACTTGGGTTTCGACCGCCGAACATCCCACTCCGTCACTGCGAAGCGTCGCACAGTGGGGTATTTGTACCAAAAAACCGGTCAAAATTATTTTTTGCACTTAATTTACTTAAAGTGAGCTAACAAACAAATTGAACGATTTCTAAGGCTATTTTGACACTTTTAGAGAAAAAAAATACAAGTTTTAATTTTAATCAGAAGATGAGAACCATGAAGCTTCGTCTGAAGATATGTCTGCTTCATCTGAGGACAGAGTGTCAGCTTTTTCCTCTACAGATATGTTAGGTTCAGATGGCACTAGCATTTGTATAGTTTCCTTCAGAAACGGTTTCGTATTTTTTCTAGGCATAGGCCTCATGCTTGTTAAAAGTGGATCTGAACTAATAAGCAGTCGATTTATTACGTCTAAGTTGCATGCTTCTCTGGAATACTTCCTTACGAAACTTTGGCGGTAAACACGGAAGTGTTTGTTCCGGGCTTCAGCTGCTTCTTTTGATAGCTGTCCTATTGGCAACAAAGCATTCTTTATAACTGTGGAAGCATGTATGAGAATTTTGTGCATTGTAGGTGTCATTGGATACCATGGATGTAGCTGAATGTACAGTTTAGCAGTATCCATCGCATAAGATGCAAATTTTTCGGTGTCTATTTTGTGACCACTTGATAAAACTTCCAGAATCACTTTTAAACGATAAATTAGATTGAAATCGACACCTGTTATTTGGGCTGACATTTTTGGATCGGCGAAAAACCTTCTGCTAGTGTTCCCATCATTGGAGTTGCCGAATCCAGGCTGAGGAACATCTACGATTAGTCCCATTTGTCTTTTGAACTCTTCTTGAATACTATTTTTTTTATGTTTTACAACATTTTTGTCATTTTCTGCTCTTAATTGCCATTTTTTAACTGTCAATTTATAGGACAAATGGAGCAAGCTCTCAAACAATCGTATTCTGGCATGCAATATTGAGAAGCCAAATCTCAATGTGTCTTGCATATTTTCTTTCACCTTTGATAAGTTATTGAAATCTTTAGATGTGGCTCCGCAGATATAACACTTCATTGTTGATGTAGTATGGGTGACAGCATTGCACACCTTGGCATCGATCATTGACAGAACCATTATATGTTGTACGGAGAAGTTCTTGCCTGCTACTGTGATGTTTGTTGCTTTTAATGCATTTATTTTATTCTGTATATAATGAATTTCTTCATTAGTGATGTCTGCACTTTCTTTAACAAATCTTATTCTTGTAGGCCGACAATATCGCGGCGAGGAGGGTGTTGGATTATGCCAAATAATATTTTTTTTGTTCGTGCCACAAGTTATTTGTAAAGGTACAAACGAACTTTGGAAAATGTTTGCATCGGAATCGGACTCGCTTTCAAATTTTTGTTTAAACTGAGTTTGCTGTGATCCATCACATCCCCATTTGCTAGTTAATATCAGTGGATTACTATTTTCATCGTTAAGAGTTTGCACTACTTCTTGCAAATATGTCAATATTCTTTTTGTTGTATGGTCCAATAAATTCTGTAAATTTATTTATTTATGGCTGTCACTCTATGATTCAGGAATTGGATAGCAGTCTTTTTTAGCCTGTTGTAAAATTGAGTAGCATGGGTATAATTTTTGGTCTGTGTTTTTAATAATTTTATATTGTTTTCTCGAAAGCCCAGCTTCAACGAACATTGTTAGTGCTTGTAACGGTGTCAATCGTGGTCTTTCTTGTTGTACACGCTTGTAGGACTTTCTATATTTAGTCGCTCTCATAGGAGATACAATAATTTCTTTTAATACTTTGTTTTGCCTTCAGCTCGCAACTTCACATGAGTAGCAAACGTCAATTGCTCTGTCTCAACAGTACTGCGGAGTTCTTCGGTCTTCCGTCTTCGATCGCTTAAATCATCGAATAACTTCTTTGGCCGCCCAGATCGGCCTGTTGCTGTGGGTATTTCAAAAGCACCTTGAAGCCAATTTTCATTGTTTTTTAAAAAGATGTCATTTTTCTTATGTGCAGCGGTCCATCTGCGCTTAAACTCTGACTTTATGTAAGACAGTTTGTACTTAAACTGTTTTTCTTCTTCTTCAGCGTAATTCTCTTGACTTAGTAAAAAAATTTCTAAATATTTTAATTTTTTGCTCATGTCTTCATTTTTACGATGTTGCATAATATCATAAAGTTGTTTTCGGGTTATAACTTTGACCCCCAGATGGACCTATTAAATATAAAAACAATCAGAATTAAAAGCGCTCGAAAAAATAGGTATGGCAGTAGGTACGTATTTTTTTTTAACATTAAAATCTGCACTATTCCGCGCCTAAATCTTTCTGTACTATGAAGTTAAAGCTTTCCTCTTTATATTTATGTAAAAAGAAATATCGGGACTCACCCTGAAATATAACAAATACCTTCGAGTTCCACAAAAATTCGTTTGCAAATTTACAATTTGTACGTCTACATTGAAACTGTAATAATTGAATAAATATTAATGCTATGAAAGTAAAATAAGTTCATAAATATCAGTATATACCTGCTTCAGGCACTTCCATATTAAAAAACTTGACACTGTTTCTTAAAACCAAGAAAAACACTCCCAAAATTGCTATTGCACAGCAAACGCCGAAACTGACAAAAGTGCACGTCATCACATGATGGACTTTGGAGTGACAACGCATGCCCATTGTGGCGCGGAGGGGGGAAAAGTAAGTCGTCCCATTATCCCCCAACTATTAAAGAAACTCAGGCAGAGATTCTTTTTTGGCTAGGGTCATTTTGGCAAAATCGACTTTTGACCGGTTTTTTGATGCAAATACCCCACTGTGCGTCGGTTACAATTGTGCAGAGCTCACCGCCATTGGACTGTGGAATAGTACAAAAATAGTCTCTGGAGTGATGAATCTCGCTTCACGTTCTGGCAGTGCGATGGACGCATGTGGGTTTGGCGGATGCCCAGGGAACGCTTCTTATCCAATTTATCATGTATTTTATGTATTTGAGTATTTGATACCTAATCGCACTTGGTTATTTCATAATCAATCAATAGAAGTTTCTTACACAAAATCTGTCCCATACATACATACTGATTTGATGAAACTCACGTGCCCAAGAAAGTAGGCTTAAACATCAAGTCTTTCTATCTTGTTTCTTGAACGTGAGATAGAACATTATGTTTTCACATTAATGTTATTATTGTATTAATATTATATTTACTTTGATAACCAAATTTTACATCAACTCCATTCATTCTTACGATAATATTCGATCTAAGGGATTCATATTTAAATAAAATAAATAAACATGAAAAAGAAATTAATAATTTATAACTCCATTATGTTATCGCCGACCTTTTAATTTGAAGATATTTAACATTCTATTATGACTATTATATAGTATTAATGTAAAAAAAATATACTTATTTAACTGACAATTCTCAACTTAGGAGTCCGTTTGTACTAAAATAATTAGATATCTTATGTTCGATAGCCTGAAGTATTTGATCAATATTACTAAAGTATATCAGAATAAAAATAATGTTTGAGTTATTGAGACACAGAGTTAAGAATAGGATAAAGGAAATCCCTTCCCCTGATTCAAAATTGCTTTTTAACATTTTTAGCATAATTATTCAGGAAATCAATTTCTATGTGTTTGTGTGTGTTCAAATAAATTTTGAAACACTACAGAATTCAAGAATATATTTTACTAAAATCTATTTAATGTCAAATACTTTTATATTCTGTAGAACCCGAATGTGTCTCTAAAATAAAAGCTTTAATATCTTAAGAATATTTCGTTGTTAGTTTTCAATCCTTTTTTAATTGGGAATAATCAATATAATTTCTAATAAATATCATAATCTATCTAAGAAGTGACTCAGTAACAGATTACACTGCGACCCCTGTGTATGAGATTAGGCGAAGTTCCTTCAGAAAGATTTTAGATCTAATAGATACTTCTAGAACGTGTACGGGATTTGCACGTGACCAACGAGAAGTTCCTCAAAAGATTTAAAGCATACTTTCGTTAAAAAGGATTTTTTTTCTTTAAAAATATTAATTAGTGAGCTTCTGTTTTAAACAACAGAAATCTTATTTTTTTTTGTAATTTAAAATATCTGCTGAAAATAAACAGAAAACTTTTAATTTCTGAGAAAAGTAATGAAATTCGCATTGAATAGTTTTAATGATATTTAATCTCTAACAAATGCATTTCAATGTTTAGAATTTCGAATGTTTGATTTTAGGAATTTTTATATATTTCTGGCACAAATTTACTGACAAGAAACTAATTTGAATTCTAAATATAAAAGTTAGATTGGCTCTAATTGTAACAGTAGAGCATCGATTATCCGAAACAATGAGGCACAAAGGGGGTGTTCGCATAACTGATATTTCGGATAGCCGATCATTTACGAAAAAATTGTTCCAGTAACATTTCCGCATACCGTAGCAGTGATGCCTAATTTGTTTGCCTGAAAACCAGATGCTGACATTTCATTCTTCCAAACTTGGGATTTGGTTAGCATTTTCTTTCAATGCAGACCAGTTTCGTCTGCGTTGTAGACTTTGGTTTTTTTGTAACCCTCATGAATTTTTTTTTAAAAGACTCTTTAAAAGTGCAGCTGCTTCAGTATCAGCCGACAGTTTTAAATTAGTTTTTTAAATTTTTGTCTACTGGAACGGCTTCGGTTAACCGATGTTTCGGTTGATTGGTATTCGTATAATCGATGCTCTATTGTAATCCTGTAATTACGTTTCAGGAAGTCATCAGAGCAAACAGACAAACAAAATAACTTTATTTGCATCATGTATCTTTCTAGCAATTGGAATAGAAATGCTTATATTTCCAAAAAGGAAAAACTTATTTACGATTTTTAACAGATGTAGGATGCTTTCAAGGTTATTTAAAATCGAAGGTTGGCTCCACAGCGAAAACGGTTTCTATTGGCTAATGCAATGGCGTCACCTGGATGGAAGGTTGGAATGCAGAGCACTCGGATTTTTAGTGAAATATTCAATAACTATTACTAACTCAAATTAAAAGTTTTGAAGTATTTAATTTTTCTCCAGATTTAAATATTTTTTGGCAGTTACTTATGATAATTCAGAAAAAATATTAGGATAAAATGACATTTTTTATTTTCTTTTCATCTCTAACGATAATACAAATTTACTTTCGTTAAAAAATATCTTTGTAAATTTTCATGCATTTAAAAGAGAAAGATTTCATTGACAAAATATAGTATCTCATTAAGAAAAAGTTTCCACTGTTAGAAAGTTCTTATTAACTGTTTAGTTTTGATTTTTTCTTGATTTTTGAATTATTATGGACGTAGTTTCGCTCCTTTTTTTTCAATTTCTTTGCTAGCATTACATCCTTTCATTTTCATTGGTCTTTATTGAAAACGAAGTCAATATAGTTAAAAGTAATTATATTTTGTAATATTTGATGAAAACATTAATTAAACATTAAGAAAAAAAAAATTACATTTTCTGTCTGAGTTTTTCTTTGAAAAGTTCCTTTTTTCGATTTATTTCTTTATTTTGGTATCGCTTATAAATGTAATATTTCAAATATTATTTCGCTAATTTATAAAATATTTTTGAAAAAAAAAAAAAACAAAAAAAAAAAACTCTAGTCATTATTTGAATAGAAGAGAATTTCGAAGTTGCAACCATTTGATGTCATGCTCATATAGAAAATATCGCATTGTCTACTATGCAGCGATTTGCACCCCCCCCCCGCTTTAAATGGTTCACTTTTGTTTGAAGTCTTTTCATTGGTTGACTGTATACTGCCTTCCGGCTTTTAAGAAAGGTATAATTCAGTTCATTGATTCAATTTTATAAAAAAGATTTACTGCTGTAATTTTTTTATGGTTTTTTTTTTGTTTTTTTTTTAATAACAAAAGTTTTTTTTTTTCGTTCGACCTTTAATTGAAATAAACAATAAGAATATATCTTGTTTTGCACTCAATGCGGTCAATATTGCAGCGTTTATAAATAATTATAAGAAAAACTGCCTTTTTTTTTAATTATGTAAATGAACGACACGTGATTCACGCTGATAGTTTTTTTTGTTTTGTTTGAGTAACAACACAAAAACACAAGTATTAAATCTAAAAGATTTACTGTAATTTTTAATTACAGGTGAGATTTGTACAGCTGGAATGTTTCGATACGAAACAATGATAAAGAATTCAAATTTTTTCTATAGTTAGAAAGTTCCAGTCTCTTGGTAAACTTCTGCTTCGTGCTGGGCTATTCAAAATCCAAACCGGAAATCTAATCTCTCTTACTTTAATATAGTTATAATTATCCACTTGATAAATTACTTCCAAATAATAATTTAATTACTTTTAAATAAATCGCACACTAATAGAAATATTTCTTCTTCTAAATACTGAAATGTTCACTTTATAATAATTCTCTAATTCACTTTTGAAGAAATAATCTTGACGAACTAAACTTTTCCGTCGCACTTAAATATTTAATGCTGTTCCACATTTATTAATCACTTGAATAAATCATTTAGATTCTTCACTTGAATCACTACTAATTTTCTTTCATTAATTCAATAATCATTTCACTGAATCATTAACTTCACGTTGAACACACTAATTTTCCGTATCACTTAATCTGGGGGCACGGCAGTGCCCCCGCCAAGACCAGCCGAAGGCAGGAAGGGCAATACCTACCTTTTCTGGAAGTGTTTCGTCGTATTTTCGAACCCTCATAGCTTTGGCCTGGATAAAACTAGAGAGCTCAAATAATCAGGATAAGATGCAGTTAGCAGACTAATGAAATACGCTAAGTTTCATTTATTTAGCTTTTATACTTTGGATTTTATTAATATCTAAAATACGGCGATTTCGTCACTCACTCACTCACTCATGATCATCAAAACCTCTAGGGTACTTCCTGAAGTCCTAGAAAGCCGAAATTTGGTTATTCAGGCTAGGATTAGCATACAAACAACAACAAAATGAAGAAATATGTAATTTTTACCATCCAACCCCTCATAAAGGAGGTTCCGGTTCTTTATTATATAACAATTTCTAAAAGGTATATCCCACCCAAAAAATTTCATGTAAAATAAGTGCCAAGACTCCATGCTCATAATGCTTTCACTGTTAAAAAGTTGTCAGATCTCATCTTACAAAAAGAAATGAAATCCCACCCAAAACATTTCATGTAAGATAAGTTGCCAAGACTCACATGCTCATAACGCTTTCACTGTTAAAAAGTTATCAGATCTCATCTTACAAAAAGAAATGAAATCCCACCCAAAACATTTCATGTAAGATAAGTTGCCAAGACTCACATGCTTATAACGCTTTCAGTGTTAAAAAGATATGAGATCTCATCTTACAAAAAGAAATGAAATCCCACCCAAAACATTTCATGTAAGATAAGTTGCCAAGACTCACATGCTCATAACGCTTTCAGTGTTAAAAAGATATGAGTTCTCATGTAGAGCCAAGCCCCTAACTCTACAAGGCCTAACTCTACAAGCCCTAACTCTAAAAACCCTATATCTTGGTCAAAAAGTATGCCTTGGCCGTTTCATGGAACTATTTCATCCCACCCAAAACATTTCATGTAAAATACGTTGCCAAGATGCTCATAACGCTTTCACAGTTAAAAAGTTATCAGATCTCATGTAGAGCCAAGCCCCTCACTCTACAAGGCCTAACTCTAAAAATCCTACTATCTTGGTCAAAAAGTATGCCTTGGTATACTCCATATCCTTTACATAACTTCATGGGATTGTCTGTGCGACAGCCATGTAACGGCCAGGCCATACTTTTTGACCAAGATATAGGGTTTTTAGAGTTAGGGCTTGTAGAGTTAGGCCTTGTAGAGTTAGGGGCTTGGCTCTACATGAGATCTCATATCTTTTTAACAGTGAAAGCGTTATGAGCATGTGAGTCTTGGCAACTTATTCTACATGAAATGTTCTGGGTGGGATTTCATGTTTTCACAATTCCTCCTAGTCACAATATTAGCATTGAAGCTGACTCTTCCCTCAAAATAAAGAATTGTAAAACGTACTTACAGTAAACTCGTCTAATGGCGTTTCTCCCTTGGTGAATTTCTTGATGAATTCCAATCGACGAATGGCTTTTTCACCTGTGTAATTCTGCGTTGACTCGACGATAATATTTGCCACTCACTGCGTTGAAAGGGGTTCCTTCAATATGTCCGCTGGAGTCCCATGACTCGTAATTCCTATGACTTGAATCTTGCAGGCTTCTCTTTTCTTCCCAACATTCAATGCGCGTCGATTTGACGTAATCTTCGTTTCTGTCGTCTGCTATGGTGAATACAGTTGACTCCAGTCTTCCAGTAATTCAATATTGAATTATAATTGATAGCCGTTATTGAAAGGAAGAGAAATAAGAACTATTTTCTTAAAAGAATATTTGCGGGAATAACCATTCTCATGCCGAAAACCATTTTGTCTTTCTTAGGAGCCGGTCTTCTCATTTCTCGTATACTCGGAGCTACTATCATACAAGTAATCACAGGAGCTCTCCTTGCTCGTTCTTCCGATGTTTCTCCTAGCTTTCACTCCAGAATTCTTCTATGACTCCTCTAGTCAAACGTTTACAAAATAATAAA
>JAFIDM010039798.1:0-28501 GCA_023159025.1 Thereuonema tuberculata | reverse complement strand
TTCTAAACTTGGCCCAAGCGTTTAGATCGATTAGTCGCTTAAACTTGCTAGCCTGCAAACTCTTAATACATTCTATATAACAGTTCAACTGTATATGGTTTCATAAGCTACTAAAATAAGCACATCCGCTCAACTCTTTATTTCTTATGTTTGATGAAACTATATCTTCTTAAATCTTCCTTGTTTATATACAGAGTGAGCAAAAATGATTTGAACGATTTCAAAAATTTCCTGTGACATTACTATTGTAAGTTATGATGCGACGAATGGTACAGTTGGGGAGAGCATATGTTCAAGTTTTTTTTGTACGCATAGTTTTTAAATGTTCGATATGGCCATCATTGTTAATACGACAAATGTCCAAAGGTACTGAAAGTCTTCCGAAAAGCGACGTAGCATTGCTATGAACTTGTGCATTTTCACTTCGTTGAGATCCTGTGGTAAGGATCACCTCGTCTTTAACGTATCCCCATAAGAAATAGTCACATGGAGTGAGATCTAGAGAACGGGGAGGCCACGCCAACAGCTGTTGATCATTTGCACCAGCACGGACGATCCTCTATTGTGGCAACCGTTTGTTCAGGTGGTCGCTTACGGCTTCGGTGGTGCCTCCTCTTGCTGCAGAATGAAATCATGCATGTTGTTTTCCAACTGTGGTAACAATCATTCCGTTAACTTGTCAAGATAGTTGAAGCCTGTTACAATGTTCTCTGCGAAGAAGAATGGGCCGTACACTGTGATCACCAAAATGGTACAGAAAACATTCACTTTCGGGGAATCCTGCACGTGCTCCATGTAAGCGTGGGGATTCTCCATTTCCCAAATTCGCACATTGTGCCAATTCACTCTTCCACTGACGTAAAAGGTGGCCTCATCACTGAAGATTATGGTGGTCGCAAAGTTCTCAATTTCATATCGCTGTAACATCGTCTGACAGAATACCTCGCGATGACGGTGGTCATTCAGTGTCAAATGTTGCAGCCTCTGCAGGCGACATGGATGCATTTGTAGACATTTCCGCAGCACGTGACACACAGGCGTCTGCAGGATGTCCAGTTCTGTACTTTGTCTGCGCATTGATTTTTTTGGGCTATGACGCAACGGTACTTGTCCAGAATGTGGTGCACATTCTCCTCAGGGGCTGTCGGTCGACCACTCGACTTGCCATTACAAATGCACTCTCTTCACTTAAATTGATCATACCATTTACGAATGGAGTTCTTGGCAGATAAGCTATTCTGAAGTTTGGTGCGAAAACCACACTGTACTACCATCACCTACCTGGTTGAGTGATACAGTGGCACCTCGCTATTCGTACACAATCCGTTCCAGGAGGCAGTTCGAATGGCGAATCATTTTTTCACATAAGATATAATGTAAATTGAATTAATCCGTTCCAGACCCACAGATGATTGCTTATTTAAACCTTTGTAAAACTGCTTTCCTTTTAGGCTTGATTGACTCAGTAACCTGTTTTGGACCCATGGCTGCACTATTTTTAATAAAAATAAGAAAAAATAACAATAAAATAGCACAAAGTTCCATGAAGCTTGCGTGGATGATGCGTAGCGTACGGAAGCTAGCACGAGACTGAGCTGAAGCGACCGCATGACGCGGCCAGTAATAAGGTCACGCTGTCCGAATCGCGGGGCAAGCGTACGAATGGCGAGTTGAATTTTACTTGAAAAAGTTGGACGAATAACGAGTTGTACGAGTAGAGAGGCGGACGAATGGCGGGGTTCCACTATATTCTAAAACACAGTACGCGTTTTCCTGACCTGTGAACGCCAACAACAACGTTGTGATCGGCAGCGGTAATCGTTTGTTACACGGCGCAACAGCCAATGAACCACTGCTGTCGCATTTGCCAGGATTGTACATACCGAGTTTACAGTTGCCGTGAGACTAATGTAGGTCATACTTCACAATTCCTGAGATATTAAAAAAAAACTTGAACATGTGCTCTTTACAATATCATTCGTCGCATCATAAATACAATAGCAATGTTACATGACATTTTTGAAATCGTTCAAATCATTTTTGCTCACCCTGTATAAATTAGACCAATAAGTTCCATAAAAGAAATGGAAGGAAAAAACTTGAATAATTCAATTTTTCTTTAGAATGCAATACTTTAAATCTTCATACAATAGCTATTAAAAGAAAATAAATAAAAATAATTATAAATATTACTTTTGATAAATTGCAGAGTTTTTATATATTTAAATTAAGTTGCACTTATGCTAAATTACTTTATTTTAATATTATCAATTCTAATTTTTTTTTATCATAAAAATATATTATTAAGACTGCGTGAAAAAACAATGAAGAGTAAAATAAATAAACTTATATATATATTTTATATAAGAACAGTTTCCTCGTCTTCAATAACTGACGAGGCCGATGACGTCATTGCTCACTTGAAGACGCGGAACGAGGCTATTGTTAAACGGAAGTTTATATTTATTACCGGAAATAGCTATTGCGACCTGGCGACCGTATTACGAAACCTAGCAACATGGTTTTCTGTTTTGAAATTAGGGATGAGAATTCCATTTAGATCTTCGTATTGATCGTTTCTTAATTAAGTGTAAATATGAGTCTTCTTCCTAAACTTCATACTGAGTTCACAGAGAAAGATTACTGGGACAAATTCTTCGTTCAAAGGGGCAGCAAAGCTTTTGAATGGTAAACACGTGGTTTTTAATCATAGTAAACAATCATGTTTTTATTATAAAAAGTTATATTAAATTTAGAATTGAAGTAACCATCACTAAGAAACCAATGATTAATATTAATTAAGTGCTAAAAGATTTTAAAAATAAGTTTTAGATTCTTTTCTTTTCATCTTTTATAATTTTTATTTACAATTTATATGGTTATTATAAGTAATTACTTATATAAAAAAAGCTGTAATTATATGTAACATTCAAGTAAAAGTTTCTAATATTAGTAATCAGAAAAATTATCAATATTATTAAATATCATAATAAATTTTTTTTTGTATTATTTATTAATTACTGAAACTGTTTATTTAAACAAACATTTCATGAAATAAAAGGGAGAAAAATTAAACATACTATTATAGTTTTAGTTCTGATATATTAATATAAAGTTATTAACTTTATTAATTATGTAATACAAAAGAAAAGAAACTTAACAAAAGTTAAAAATTTAGAGTAATATTCTCATCAATTTCGTCATCGATTAATAAAGTTTTAACATTTTTAATACTTTTTAGTGTTTCCAAATTATATTTTTCCTAATTAATTTGACTGAATAATTTATATTTTATATAGTTTTCCAATCTTAGACCAAAATTATTATTCAATTTATTGATTTTGAAAGATTTTTAACCAATTGTATCTTAGTTATTTTTTCATTAGCTTTAATAATTAAAAAATATTTTAATATGAAGAACAATTATGGTTTCTAATCGAAAGTCGTGGGCTTTGATTCTGTTAATGAGTTTTCGTTATATACATGTATTATATATTTTACTAGTATAAATCAGGTATAGTATTAGCATTAAAACTAAACTTGTATTAAAATATTTTTAATTATTAAAACTAATGAAAAAAATAACTAGATACAATTGGTTAAAAATCTTTCAACCATAATGTGTGAGGGAGTCTGTTACTGTAGTTGATACCTGGACCCAGAATTTGATGTGAAGACCTGTTCTCGCCACAGAAAGAAATATTGAAAGGCATCAAGTTTGGGAAGTGGAATGGCCTTGTGCCTCTAATTGTTTAGAATGTCTGTGAAATGTAACATCAGTTTATTAATGGCCAGTTGAGCAACTGAGTGTTTTCCTTTAAAGCTCTGAATTATCATAGGTTGGCTTCAGCAGACAGTTCATACATTGTTCTATTTGAATTTCATTGACAAGTTCCTAAAATTTCGATCGAACCTTCTAAATCATCATGTCTAAGGACATTTTTTTATACCATTTAATGCAAGACGGATTTAAACCCAGAAACCCTAAATAGTTATAACTGTTACTGAGGTTGTAAATTCCCTGAAATAAAAGATATAAAGTAGTTTTATAATTTAGTTCACAAAACTTCATTATTGCAGTTTATAAATCTGTTTCTCAATATCATGTTACATCATTGAATTGAACGTATTTTCTTAATATCATTAATGAAATCTTAAAAATAAGCTCCTCCCTAGACGTTTGTTTACATGAATCTTATAGAAAAATCCTCTTCTGATATATTGCATGTTCATCTAATTCTCATTTGTATTTTACTGCCTTTGGATAGCAACCATCACTTAAAAATCATAATATGAAAAGGAAATAAGTAGTACAATACAGATATCTTGCAATCATTTTATATCTTAAATAAAGAAAAAAAGTAAATAGAAAAAAAAAATCACAAGTGGACAGTAAATATGCCTTCGCACACTGGCAACATCAATGAGAATTCTGAACAGCTGTTTCATCCTTATTAGGAATCATCAGCAGAATTTACCTTGATGTTTGGCTCAGTTTGCACGAAAGCTTTATCTAAAAGCATTCTCAATCCCGTGAATGGGCCGCCGAGATAAAAAATAATCCTGTTAAATCCACAGTATTAATCCCTTGTCCTTTCACTGAAAGGCACTAAGGAATTTAATTACAAATAAGAAACATTGTAAGTTCAATGAAAAGCAAAATTTAACGTCCATAATAATTCATAAATAGAGAAAAAATTTATATATCATATTTGTAAATACAATAATTGTTCTATGTTAAAATTTAGCCATTAACGTAAATAACAATACAATTTTTTTGAGCACTGATTTAGTTTCTCTTAACAACTTGTAATGAAAGTATTACAAATTTTAAATAACAATGTATGATTTTTTTTTTTATTGGGCTAGTTTTATTATGGTATCGAAGTATGGAATGTTTACTGTAAAGTGTACAGTCTATTTACATGTAAGCTTTGTCCTTTACTGTAAATAGTTGCCTTTTTTTCGTTAAGTTTTTATCATTTCGTAGACTTGGGGAAAAAAAAAATACTTGAAACAGATAAAATTTGTTGGCATTAAACCTTTTACATTTATTTTTAGAATTTTCCTTATTAATTCGTCATTGTTCTTTATGATGAAGTCTTTCCAAATTAGTGGAAACTTCCATGAAAATAATGTTCCTACTTTTTATTTAATTAGGTATGGAGAATATCCAGAACTCTGTGGTATTTTGCATAAATATGTGCGACCCACTGACCATATTCTGATGGTAGGCTGTGGTAACTCCAAACTGAGTGCAGATATTTATGATGTAGGCTGCACAAATATTACCAACATAGATGTCAGTGACATTGTCATCCGCCAAATGACCAATAAAAATAAGAAGACAAGACCCATAATGCAGTGGGTGAAAATGGATGCAACACAGGTTGGTATTCTGCTACTTTTCAAAAGAAAGGCATTAATCAAAAGTACCAATCAAATTAGTTTATTTTTAATGAAAATCTTATTTTCATTAATATCAGATATACATAGTTGTGGATTTTGCTATCCCTTAACTCTTTTGGATAAGGAATTTTTGATTGCTTGATTCTTTCAATGATGCAATTTCAATGTTCACTTTGTTTTTGATACTCATTTCAATCTTATTGCAGTTTCTAATTATCTGGATTAATGAAAATACACAAATGACTGTAAATTGCATCCAAAATTGCTGCATTTTTGTAAAGAAAACAAGTGAAGAAAATTCCTAGGGTTTGTGACTTACATGGGGGGGGGGGGGGGGGGAATGATATTTGTGATTTGAATTTCAACATATTCTTTCCCAATCATTATTGTCTGAAATCTTAGGCCAAATATATGAAGTAAAATTGATTCTTCATGCACAGAAATGAAACTTAAATAATGCATTAAAATATTTATCTTAACCTGAATTTCCCAGGGATTGTGAAGATTTAAGAAATATAAGCAGAAGAAGCCGTGCCGGCGTGGCCGAGCGGTCTTGACAGCAGTCTGCTGTGTCGGCACCCAGTTCGATTCCTGGTCGTGGCTTGGCTGTTTCAATTTCCTTTATGGCGTCCTGGGGGCAGGCAACAGGAAACCACCCCATTATCTTTCCCCAGGTGTTTCTGGGAGTTCCCCTGTGAATTCCATAGAATTGGACCTGTCTCCGGACAGAATACTATGGGTGGATGGATGGAAGCAGAAGAAATAAAAATAATTGCTTTTATTATATAAATTTCTCACTAACATAAATAAATTTAAAGTAATTAACATGTGTAAGTTGAATTATTGGAGAATTTTAGGCCACCACACATCTCAGTTAAAAATAAAATATATGTACAATTGAAATATGAGTAGTGTAGTTTTAAAAAAAGGCCAGACACACAATAATTAAAAAACATAAAAACACATTAAAAGCCTAATGTCTCAACCAGATTTTGATCGGACCAGCCAATCTTTTTCAAGTATCTTTTTGAAACAGATGAGCAGGTCCAATTGAAACCTGGTCGAGACACTAAGCTTTTTAATGTGTTTTTATGTTTTTTAATTTTTGTGTGTTTGGCCTTTTTTTTAAAACTACACCATTAATTTCACACACGTTAAATTTATACATAAAATGCGAGTACTTTCGAAATGTTCAACATTTCTTTGTCATGTCAATTCTCCAGTAAATAAATTTAAGTGCATAAATTTATAATCTTCAACTCAGCTATCTAGCAGAATTTATAATTTGTTTGAGACTGAATGTAATTTTATATTAATTAGCTATGTAATCTATTTTTATACATTTTACTTTATAATAGATTTGTTTTCTCTTCTTACTATTCTTTCAGATGACATTTGAAGATAATTTTTTTAATGTTGTGCTAGATAAAGGGACCTTGGATGCTTTGATGCCAGATGATAAACCTGATACAATCGACAACATCAACAAGTTCTTTTCAGAGATCCATCGAGTTTTAAAAGTTGGTGGTCGTTACATCTGCATATCTTTGCTCCAAGAACACATACTTCACCACATTCTGAAGCACTTCATTGCTGAGTATGTATAAAAGCTGGCATGTATTATTTTAAGCAATTAATAAGTAAAAGTGAAACAGGAATTACACTAGTCTGCAATGATTTCATTTGAAGTGAGCAGTTCAAAGTTTTTAGAATAATTATAGCATGTCAAAAAATCATTGTCAGGAACTTTTTATCACATGCTGATTTTCTGGGTCATTTAAATTTCCAAGTTTATGTGATTTATAAAAATAAACAAACAATTACATTGATTTTAATTACTTTGCAGAATGGTTGAAGTGAAATGCTTAATATTTGTGCATTTTCTACTTGATTATATTTCAAGTAAATTAAAGAATTACTTGAAAGATTCAAAGTAAAGAAATATTTTTTTAGTTGAGAATATAGATTTACTAAAATATGTCAATTTCAGATAAACTATGGGAGATTTGTAAAGAATTTATTTGATGAAAATGAAACAATGTTGATTTTGTTTTAATAAAACCTAAGTTTTCGAGTGAAGACTTATTAGAATTTATCTGATATTCTCTTGTCTCTTGAGGGCCTACAGGCTAAGTATTAAAGAACATATCAGATATTTTAAGTGCATCAAACAAAAGGTTTTTAAGTATATTTCGTATTAAGCACACATCAGTAAAACACTGTTACCAAGTATTGTTTGAAGTTCTATGAATTGCTGTTTCTCATCTTCTTTTTTTAATTTTTTGATAGAGGTTGGATGTTTCGGCTTCACCATTGTGCAGATGTAGGCAACACCAATAGACAAGATGCCATATTTCCTGTATTTATGGTTGTTATGACGAAGTTTAAGAAACTAGAAGGAATGCAGCTGGTAATTACTTGCATTTCTTATCTATTCTCCACATTATATTGCCTGTCTAATGACAATTGCCAAACTTCTTTGCAAGTGCAATTTTTCCTTCAAAGCAATGTTTGAGTAAATTGCAGCTTTGATATTATTTAAAAAAAAAAAACAACTTTATTTTTTAAACTTTTTTGCAATCCATATGGTGAGTATCCAAGCAATATAATCAATTAAAAACGTCTTAATTGCTATCTTTACATAAAGTTTTCAGGATCAAGTGCCACGGCTTCAAGATCTTATATGTTTGCTAACTAGATACCCATATGTAAGTAGGAAATGAATTAACACTTGCA
This sequence comes from Thereuonema tuberculata, assembly GCA_023159025.1. Taxonomy (NCBI): domain Eukaryota; kingdom Metazoa; phylum Arthropoda; class Chilopoda; order Scutigeromorpha; family Scutigeridae; genus Thereuonema; species Thereuonema tuberculata. The sequence goes on along the minus strand of JAFIDM010039798.1, from coordinate 20,356 downwards.
GCAAGCAGTATTCTAGACAAAGAAGACAAAATGGTCAAAATTCAAAGTAGGGGTATAAGTTGAATTGAAAAGATTCTCTAATCTATTTTTCTGGAACAAAATATATCTACTTTGATTTTCTCTTCTGTATATGATATTTATAACAGTTACAGTATGTTGCTAACAGTGGATCATAGCTAATTATTCCACCTTTTGACAATTTCTACTTGCGCACAGATCTTACTAGCAATTTTGATCATAGATACATTTACTATTTGAAGATGTCCAGAAACCCATTTGCACTATCCATCCAATTATGTCTATTCTATATAAATATAAAAGATACTATTCGGAATGTTTATTTCTATGAAACATTTTTAGGCTTCTGATACAAGTATCAGAAGCCTTATAACCCTGCTTTGTCCGTTCGTCTGAGGACAAATATCATTAAATTATCATTAGCAACAATCGCAACAATGGTGTCTTTTGCATGCGCAACAATCACGTTTATAATAATAAGGAAATTAAAGCAATATCAATTATATTGTCTTCTAGTATCAGAAGCCGTTGCAAAGCATTGTGATTGGTTTACTAATCGCTGTCACTACCTTGTTTTTAAACAGAATCACAGCTATATAAAATTGCAAACGAAAATAAATAAATGAGTCAACGTTATTACTGGACTCTAAACTTTGAGGACTGGATGAATTACACAAGAAATCAAAGAACTTAATTCCCTGCTTTCCTTAACATCTTTTTTTCTTATTTTTATAAGTTGTGAAAATGACAAAAAAAAAAGCCTTTGCTTATTTTCACATTTTAATATCTGCTAAATACAAACATTTTGCAGTTTCTGAAAAAAAAATAAAAAAAAATCAACATTACCTAAGTTGTCAAAATTGGATTAGCAAAATGAATGTTAATATCCGTTAATTAGTAGTTAAGCATATTAATAAATGGTTTATCTAAAAAGAGTGATGTATTAATAGAAATAGGATAGAAATCCATTGTTTAGATTCCAATGCTTTTCTATGGGAATTTTTGTCTCCTCTTGCTCTAATTTCTCGACATGGACCCATTTGGAAAAGATTTTGAATATTAAAGTTAAATCAACCCTAGCCGTGCCGGCGTGGTCGTGCAGTCTCAGGCGTCGGTCTGCCGTATGGCCAGTGTGCCGGTAGCCGGGTTCAAATCCTGGTCGAGAGCATAGATGTTTCAATTTCCTTTCGTGTGCTGTCAGCCTCTTCTTCACTTTCTCTTCGGTCTGACGTCATTCCATAATGGCGTCCTGGAGAAGGCAACGGGAAACCACTCCAGTATCTGTTCCCTTGTATAGCTATGGCTTCTCCTAGGGGTCGCCCTTTGGGGGTCACTAGGGTTCCGTAGACTTGAACCAATCTCCGGATTGACCTACCTTGGTATATAGTTCTCGAATATGCATATCAAGTTTCAGGAAGATGCATCTAACAGATCAAAAGTTATTAGGGAGGGAGAGACAGACAGACTGAGTGATCACTTTCATAGGAAAATAGGCTAACAATGAAAAAAGAAAAAAAAAATGATTCCTCTTTTCATTAACATGAAAACTCTGGAATATTCTAATGAATAAATTAATTTAACATGATGGCATTGAATCTTTTGTATGGATGTTTTGAAACTGCATTCTTACAAAGTATTCTTGGTTCTCTTCACTGGGGACAAAAATTTGAGATCCATATTGGATCCCAGAAATTACAGTACTAATAAATTTGTAGAAATAATACAAGCTCAATTTCATTATCAAATTATAGATATCTTACATGAATATTGAAGGAAAAAAATTGTGCCTGCAAATATGAAGTACGACATTAAGTTTTGGTTAATTAACCTTATGTTGTAAAATTAAAATTGTAATTTGATTTATCTCTTTTCCTTTCTTTTCTAGATACTAGAAATAAGTTACGACAACAATAATGCGAAAAGAGTTAAGGATGCAAATGAAATAATGCAGTTTGTTAAGAGTACTCAGCAGTTTTCATTTCTTCGTCACAATCTTAATAAAAAGTAATGTTTATTTGATATTTCATAACTTCTATAATATTTCTAAGTAATATGTTATGTAGACATCCAGTCAACATACTCCTTTTAATATCTTCTAAAAATACAATGTTTCTTTTCTTTAAACAGGAAACTTCATCAGGTTCTGAGGACAGGAAAAAACTTTTCCTTTTTCTCTTAGAATTCGTTAAAAAACAATTTTTTTTTTTCCTATCCTCAGAACCTGATGTAGTTTCATGTTTAAGGAAAAGAAATACTGTATTTTTAGAAGATATTAAAAGTAGTATGTCGACTGAATGTTTATATAACGTACTGTTTATTTGCTTTGTTTTTTTAAATTTATAAATTTACTTCTGTAAATTATAGTTTCGTATTAAAGCTGCTAAATTATTTGAATGCATTTACTTAATATGGAATTGATACAGTTTAATTAATAATGAAATTTTGTGGATTCTTCAATCAGCAACAGATCTCTAAGGTCTGATTAAGTTATGAGGGCTACTTTTCCACAAACATTACACATTTATATACACAGAAGCTCGGTTATAATGCGATCTTTCGGATCCAAGATTTCGAAGATTGCGATATAACCGAACTTTTATTACTTCGTGATGTCAAATGTCATATATATCACACTATTATCGCCCACATGATTCCAAATTAATTTAAAATGGTCATTTCGCGATTACCTACATCATTCAGAGCTATGTGAGAGAATTTTTTATCTATAAATACATAAATCATTACCTTTTCAACACTTTGATGGGTTATATTAGCCAAAATCGATTTGGCGCTGCCATCTTGGCATCTTGTACAAATGACGAGCCACATAGGTCGAAACTATGTATTCATACGCCTATTAGATTACATGGGCCTCTTTACTGGTTGTCATTGGCAGAAAAATAGATCTCAATATTCATTTTGGTTAAATGAAAAAGTCTGCGATTCTGGTATATTTTTAAAAATATATTGTATTTGATGCATTTTCATGACATTAGGGTGGGTATAGAGTCTCAATTACTGTAAATAATAAGGAAACAAGCATATTAATTCACACCTTTGATTTGATTTTAGGCGAAAAACGGTAAATTTTGTAATTTTACAATTATACACCTTTTCAAAAATAGACGGGGTCCAAGACCAAATCGCGTTACATCCGAATTCGTGATATAAACAACCGTGTTATAACCGAGCTTCTGTGTAATTAGCTCTTTATTGCATCACTACCATCGGTTCTCAAGACTGCTCTTTCATTAGTTTATAGATTACAAATAATTGTTTTTTAAATGATTAAATTACTGGGTTATTTAATGTGAGTAAAGAGGAATTTGTAAACTTAAAAACTTATTTTTACTTTATTTTACTTTTTTACCCATAATTTATTATCTTAAATTGTGAATCCTCCAATATGAAAAATTTACATTTATATTTCAGAATATTACAAAACAATTTTAATGCAGGCTTTCTCGTAAAAATATAAATAAGAAATTTTATACATATCCTGTTGAGGTAATTTTATATAGCATATATTGTCCAAAATCATCTTTGATGAGTTGCCAATCTTGCTTATAAGTCACATTTTTTATTCAGGGCACATGTAAGTAATGCTATGGTTATCAAGCTTTGAACTCTGGACTAGTATAAAATTTCATTCTAAACAGGCGTATGATTTTTTAAGCACTGATTATATTACAGAATCGTACTGCAACCAATCTTCCATTTATTTTTGATAATCACTGTATTCAAACTTCAATGAATGAATTAGGAATTACAACATTCTTCAGTGCCATTTGAGTTCTCCTTTCATTTACTAATCCATATAGTAATCACACTGGAATTGCAGGTTCAAGGGTTTTTAACAGGAATTTTACCAAAGGTAGAGACTTATGAGCTTCTTTGAATAAATCAAATTATTTTAAAGAAATTTATTTAGAGCTAGCTGAATTTTTATTGGTTTAAGATTACTAGGAGGTGTGTATGTTAATTTAATATGTTTATGACAATGAAATATTAAGACATTAATTGCTTATTCATTTGTATCTCATAAGGGAATAGTTTTAGGAGGTATTGCGAAGTGTTCTGTGGGAGGGTTTGTAGGAAGATTAATTATTAAGAACAGCTGTTATTGCTGCCAACTTTTTTGTAGGTTCCACGTGGGATAAGCTTCAAACCACTGGGAGATACAGTTCTGCGACATGTTTCATTCGATTTTTCAGGTCAACAACCATAAGAAACCACTGATTTCGCCCCTTAATTTACCTTTCTCAGTTGTAGCTTTCGCACAACTGAGCCAAACATCCAGGGAAAATTCTGCTGATGATTCCTAATAAGGATGAAACAGCTGTCCAGAATTCCCGTTGATGTTAGCTCAATGTGCAAAGGCATATTTGTTGTCCGGTTCATTTAGCTGTTATTGTGTTGCCAACTTTTTTTATAGGTTCCACGTGGGATAAGCTTATTCTTCAAACCACTGGGAGATACAGTTCTGCAATATGTTTCATTCGATTTTTCAGGTCAACAACCATAAGAAACCACTGATTTCGCCCCTTAATTTACCTTTCCAGACCTTCAGCAAGTCTTCATTTCACCCAGGGTGAAATCTTTACATTATGGGCGAAATCTTTCGCTAGCCGTAACTCGATAACGAAGCATTTCCGGACCTATGTTTATATAACTTTTTTTCTTTACTTTTCCATGTAGAATGAGCTCCCGAAGTTTCTGCATATCTTCGTGAATGACCCTGTATATGTTACAATATATTATAATATCTATATTACAAAGAAACATGGCCACCCCTCCAAGAATAAATTAATTAAAAGAAATTTGTCTTTTCATTAAAATAATTTTTTGATCAAAAAATTATATCATTGTCACTGCTCTTTAAGAGGACTATTACGAGTCATATCCAGAGAGATTTGTGTAGGAAATTTTCCACAATTCTCAAAATGTTCTTGCAATCTTTTAATAAACATTTTACTGAAAGAAGTCGGATATAAAACAAGACAGGATTTCACATTGAATTGTGTCATAAAATAATTAAAGGACGGAAAAGTGCGTTCAATGTAGAATTATACCTAAATTATTTACAACTGTTTAAAAATACATAACATTAACATATTTAAAAAAAAATAATGTTGTCGTTCTTGCTTAATTGTAGTATGATTATTTTAACAATCTTGTTACTAATTTGTTACTGGATTTTATGAAATTGGGTTAAAGATTTTTTGTTATTATATTTAAATTTAAAATTAGCTAAACTGTAATGTTATTTTATTCTTAAGATTTGCACAGTAGAAAATTCTAGTAACCATTTTGAATGATTAATAAATTATTTTAAAATTACTTCTTTTCAGAAATGTTAATGGAAGTAATATATCAGTTGATCTATTCAGTCCTGAATCCGACAAACCCCGATACCATCTCTACATTATAGATAGAGTCGAAAAATCAACTATTAAATTTGCCATCTTCATTGTTCCTCTGGGAAGGCAAGTATTAACTTATTAATAAAGGTATTTTTTTTAATTATGAAATTAATATTCATTAATGCTAGAATGTAAGTGTAGCATAGTAGAATGCTCAGTGATTTTAGAATTATAAGAATGTGACTTTTTTTTTATTATTTATTTATTTATTTACTTATTTTTTTTTTTAGAGAGAAGGAGTGGATTTTTGGCACTCCAGAAGGGAGGCTTCATTTAGCAGAAAGTGCTAATTGCAGTCGTCTTGTAGTTGTCATTTTAAATTCCAGTCATACATTTGAAAATGCTGATTCCATAAAACATGAACTTTCAGAAAAAGTAATGGATTTGGCACCACGTGGATTACCGTCGAACTTTCAGGTAATATTCTTTTAACTACTTAAAAGGTACTTTACAAGTCTTCAATTGCCTAAATTCGCTAAGTCTTGTAAAACTGCCTTTGCTAATTTTTCAAGTCCTGGTTTCTTTGCATTTCTTTTACTTTTGCATATTCTCTTTTATTCTCAAATGCCTCTTGTATAGTCTGATTTGCAGATTGTTGTTGTATATTTGTTTAATTAAATAGCTACTGTATTTACCTTTGTTCGTAATTACTTAGGTTTCTTATACAGTAGAGCCCCGATTATCCACAAGTGGATGATCCGCGAGTGCCGCAAAAATTTTTTTTAATTACGAACCTCAAAAAAAAAAACAATTTTAATCCAAGCCAACAACAGGGAAAGTACAATAGACCCTACAGTGCGAAGGTCGAAAATTACTGATAGGTTTATTGTGCATCGTAATCGTATAGGCCTTCTCGGAATTTGTGGATGAGTGGCAAGCTCTTGCTCTGCAGAGAGGTTTCTGCTGTACTGTACATATTTTAAAAGTTTTGCATATTATGTTTTTTGTATTGGGTGAGTGCGAAAGTTCTACCCGTTTTTGGATATGAAAATTTGCATTGGAATTGCCCTCACACTTGACATTGTAATGACGCAAATCGTCTGCCAATCAAACGTGTGGATGCCTCACATATAAATGCATCGTGTCTCATAAAGTTAATCATTTCAAAAAAAATATCAGAGAGTGTAACATGGAACACGAGAAGGATCATATAAGACATTGTTTGTTATACGAGTTCGATAAAAAGAGTACGGCAGTCATTGCATGTCGCAATGTTTGTCAAGTTTATGGGGAGGATTCAATAGACGAAAGCACATATCGTCGATGGTTTTGTAAATTTAGGGAAGGAGACAGAAGCTGCCAAGAACAGACTAGGAGTGCATGGCCATCACACGTTGGAGAGGACGATATTGAACAAGCCGTAAGGAACAGCCCGAACCCAACCTTGCAAGAATTAGCGGAGACCTTCAACGTACACCGGACAACGGTCAAGAGACGGCTGGTTAAGTTGGGTTTTACGAGAAAGTTGGATTGTTGGGTTCCACATAACCTGACAGCTAAGCAACGGGATGACCGAATCGCCACCTGTGTTTTGCTTTCCCGGTACAAAAATGACCCATTCTTGACACGAATTGTGACAGGAGATGAGAAGTGGGTTATGTATCGTAACATAAAGCATTGTAGGACTGTGTTTCGCCCTGCTGATCCGCCTGCATCGACTTCGAAAGCTGAACTTCATCCCAAGAAGGTGTTATTGAAAGTGTGGTGGGATGTGCAGGGAATAATTCACTGGGAGGTCCTGCCACTCAACCAAACCATCAATGCTGCCTTCTACTGTCTACAGTTAGACAGGCTGCATTCAAATTTGGTAGCAAAGCAGCCAGGTCTCATCAATTGTCGCGATGTTATCCTTCATCATGATAATGCCAGGCCACATGCTGCTGTCATCACTCGCCAAAAGTTACTGGTCTTTGGTTGGGAGGTTTTACCCCACCCTCCCTATTCTCCTGACTTGACACCAACTGACTATCACCTATTTCGTGCGTTGAACAATTCCTTCAGTCAGAAAATCTTCGATGATCTTGATGCTGTGAAAACTAACATCCTAGACTTTTTTGACTCGAAACTGCCGGAATTTTACCGCCGTGGGATTCATCTCCTACCAAAAAGATGGCAAGAGGTTCTAGATAGCAATGGGGATTTTGCACAATAATAGGTACTCTTCATTTTGCATTTATTTGCTCTTCTATATGGGTAATAAAAACGGGTAGAACTTTTGCACTCACCCAATATAATAAAACATAGTTTTTATGCTGAAATATTTTTTTCGTGTTTACACCTCATTTTTAGTCTTTTTTCGGGTTATCTGCGATTTTTACTATCCGCGGTACCCTTGCCACCCAATTCCGCGGATAATCGGGGCTCTACTGTACTTAGCACTTAAACCAAGGATTTAAGATAAAAAAGAATGAATAACGAGTAACTGCAATTTCTTTAAAATGAAGGTTAATCATTGACTGCAAATTTTCTTTTCAGTAGATTTGTACTAAAAAAAAAGGAATAAAATAAAAGCTTTTGGAAGAACTTGAAGCTTACTTTCTTTAATATCTATTTTACTCTGTATTATTTTCATGAGTATCAAAAATAAAAATAAAATCTCTCACGAATTGTAAATTATCATGCATTCCAAATGATATTTTGCCATCAAATTGTCTATTTGCTAAAACATAATTAAATAATAAATCCTAAATCCAATTAATTTTAACAAAAATCAAGGCATGTGCTTAATGTAAAAAGGATTACTCAGAAATATTGGCATATTGGACAAGAAATATTGAAAATATTGACAGGCAATTCAGTGATAGTCACTTGTCACATCTGTAATGCTTTCCTGTGGATATTTTTATCACCTTTACAGGCATCTACACTGCTGGCCATTGAAAGTGCAACACTGCAAAAGATAAGAGCTATCAAAGCCAAATTTATTTTACAGATAACTTATGGTACAAAGGTGAAATGATTAAAATTCGATACCTCCAATGAAAAACATTGTAACTCAAAAAATATCATATTTGAGTTATACTGTTTTTCTGACGATATTCAAGGATATCCTTGAATAGCCAGTGGTTACCACAAGCCTAGTAGTAGTTGCATACTGTGAACATACTTAGAGGGTCTTGTTTTGTTATTTTAAAATCTTTATTTTTGGTAGATATTTAAACTTGTTTTGATGCTCCTGAAAATTGCTGAAATTTAGTTACAATGTTTTCATTGGGGGTATCGAATTACAGCTTGGTGTGACTTGTGGAACATAAAGAAATCAGTATCTTGTGTAGCCATCATGGACGGCAATAATGTCTGCTACACGGCCTGGCATAGAGAGGAAGAGATTTGGATGTGCGTTTGGAATATGTCAGTCCATGCGGTTTTGACACGGTGCCAAAGTTCATTTGCTGTAGCCGCAGGTGGTCTATAGTGTGCCAGTCATTGTATGATCATGTACCAGATGTGTTCAATTGCGTGGGCCAGGGAAGAAGCTGAATTGACTATCCAGGAATTGTTGTGGTCATTTGTGGTCGCACATTGTCCTGTTGATAAGTGGCTCCAGGCAGGCCCTGATTATAAGGGACAACAACAGGCTCCAACCTCAGAGATATAACAGTGGCTATTCAATATACCAGGAGTGCATCTAAGCGCAAGAGGGACTGGAATCCATACCATAACGCCAGGTGTCAGACTGGTATGGTGATGCATAATTCAGGACTTACTCTTTCGCTGTGGTGCCTTCAGACACGGATGTGACCATCATGGTGCTGAAGACAGAAGCAGGATTCATCGAAAAAAAAGATGTCATGCCATTCATCCCTTCATACACGATGTTCTAAGCACCATTGCAGCCATAAATGCCTGTGGCATATAATCAAAGATGCCGAAGCAATGGGTGCCTTGTAGAAATTTCCATGCCGTCGAACCATATGTGCGGATCCTGGTTAGTGTGCAACACACCTTAATTCTTATGCTAGGGTTTGTGATGTGACTGTACGATTCATAATAGCCATGCGCACAAGTTGTCTGTCCTCTTCAAAATACGTACATCAAAAAACGTTATCTTCTTTAATCCAAACTAGACACATAAATAAACTCCAAAACACCTTCACTGTAGACACTGTTGATACCAAAATTTCGTTTTAATTTCTTAAAACTTTTTCAAGGTTTTGTTTGATGAACAAAAAATAAAATAACATAGAAAATGAAAGAGAAATTCTTCTCTCATTAAAACAATATAAAAGTACAAGAACTAAAAAACATGAATAAACAAAGCAAGTGAATAAAAATTGGACAATAAAACGGTGACTATTGTTGACAAACAGATGAACTATATGAGAGATAAAAATTCTTTCACTCTCATATTGTTCATCAATGATTCCTATACATGGACAAAGACATCTCATTTACTCTTAAACACTTATTCTTATTAAAACAAACACAACAATTAATGAGGCAAGATTCAATCATGAATCTTTTCTGCTCATCTTGTTCGTAATGGGCAATCTTTACGATGGGGTCCGGGTTGTGTCCGTTTAGCATGCAATGGTCAGCCCAGTCTGAAATATTCTCTTCCCTATTATTGAAAGCAAGAACATGTTCCTGCACTGTTTCTTCTACCGTCCTGCCCGTGCTTCCTATGTAAGTTGTTCAAGAAGATAAAGAAGAAAAAGAGTAACAATAAAGATGTATTACATAGTATGGGAGTGGTATATGCTTTGATATGTAGAGATTGCCAGGCAGCTTACAGAAATTAAAACGAAATATTGGTATCAACAGTGTCTACAGTGAAGGTGTTTTGGAGTTTATTTATGTGTCTAATTTGTCTGTCCTCTTGTTTGGTGTTGTTATGGGGCCCTTGAGATCCTTCACATGGGTGAATTTGTCTCTGAACTCCCAAGTTCCACATTTGCATCACTATGGCCATATTTTGTCCAATACGAGCACAAATTTCTCTGAAGAATAATCTGTAGTAGTCTTGATATGCCACAATTCTCCCATAATCAAAGTTGGAAATCTGCTGGTATTGCTGCCGTATTCTTTGATGAGGCATACTGAAGCCATCTGTGCACAAGAACGACAAGCAAACACAGTTCCAATACTGCACAGCGGCTGTCTGTTCTCCTCTCTTATACTGCTTTCAGGGGGCATTACTAGCTCACATTATTTGCATATGTGCTGTGCTGCTAACCATTTACACTTGCTTCCATGATCTACACATCGTGCAAATTTCGGGGCAATCGGATGCATCCTTCCTGGTGTTGCACTTTTACTGGCCAGCAGATATAGGAGAAATTTTCAAATACGAAAGATAGATTGTCTCTTGTCAGTACCAAGTTTTAAGAAGATACTTCTAACAGTTCAGGTTAGATATTATAGGGATGCACAGATTGACTTATTTGATTAACCTTATTGGTTCAAAAGTTATAGTAGAAAAGGGCCAACACACAGACGCAGACACACAGATAAACATACTAACTTTTGAGTTGCCACTTCTTTAGTTAAGTAGGCTGAAAAAGGTTTTCTATTTCTTAAAAAAAAAAAAAAGCTAAATATTTTGAATAGCAGTTTAGTTCCAAGTCAACCCTTCATATATAGCCAAGTGGTCTATAAGTTGGTGGACTATTGACTTAGCCAATATATATGAATCTGGGTTCGAATCGCAGAATCTGCATGAATATTTACTTTCTTTCCTGTGTTTGTCTCCTTTAATCTCTCTATGGCCATTTGTTAATTCTCAGGCTTGCATAATAGGTCCCTGTCACCTACTATTCGATTGTACTTATGACCCTTAATGTAGAATAGAGTAGTACAGAGATACAAGGCTTTAGTTTAAATTACTTTTAATCTTATCTTTAATCCTGTAAGATAAATGATCGTTTAATTTTTTTCTTTACAGTCCATAATAGTAAAGCTTTTTCTTTATTACACTTTTCTCTATATTTCAGGCTCCTTTTCTTTCCACTGGAGAAGATAATGTAGATGATAAAAGCATAGTTTGTAAAGGCCACAGTGAACTTAGTGGCGACTTTCAAGTGAAAGATGTCGAAGGCAAGGATCAGGAAAAATATCGGCAGCTTATATTTTTATCAAATCATAATGTTGTTCAGTCAGAAGCCAAACTAAAATTAGGTATTCGAAACTCATTAAAGTTATTCTTGCTAAAAAATTCTGTTTTTTAATGGATTTCTTTTGTTGGGTTTGTGCAAGTTAATATAAACAAAAGTATCGGATAGTGTTTTTGGATTGTTTCTGAATTTGTTTCATAATGTTTTCATTGTTAGTCAACTAGCCAACTATACTGAAATTTGAAAATTGCACATTAAAAACATTGGGAAAACAAACAAAATAACAATAATATTAACCACCAAAATGCCAGTTACTAAATTGCATTTGATTTTTTTTAAATTTAACTTTAACAATTTTTGAAAACTTTGCCCATCTTTCAAAACCATAAACTCTTTTTACAGATCTAGGTTATGAATTATATCTCAGTAACTACAAATGATAAGAAAAGCAATTAAATGAACTCTGAAATGGGATACTCCATTTTTTTTTACAAATACTGTCTGTATTAGTAATTACATGTTATAGTGAACTCAGAATAGTAAAATTTCTTACAAACTGGAAACACTATCATTATGAATGAGGACCTACAATAAATAAAAGATATATGAGACAAATAATGCTAGAAAATGAAGAAATCGAAAGGCAATTGAAGATTTTAGCTATTACTAAGAGAATCAAAATTTATAAACAAAAATTGAAAATATATATTATGAATGGCTTATAGTAATTCAAAATCATTGTACAAACAATTTCATGTTTACATTCTACTGCTAATGTAGTTCGTATGAAGCTGAAAATCATGGGTAGCCTAATGGTCTAATTGCAACATGCTTATGGAGGAGAATTGCCAGGATAAGTCCCGATTCTTCATTATCTGCCAAAAAAAAAGTGAAGTTTTTAATATTTCTTAGTTTAAAGCAAGTAGTTATAACTTTGATTTATCCATCGTGTTTTTATATTTACTTATTTTTCAGTTATTGTTAAGAAAAAGAAACATAAAAAAGGAAAGTGGCTGGTGGACCATAGTTTTCTTGCATGCCAGCACCACTCACTGATGATTGGAGGAATTGCTTTAATGCCAAATATAAAAACTCTTTTAGGTAAGGAAACTATATGTTTTAGCAGTTCTTATTGTCGATCAGAATAGGATATTTCCACAATAGTTATAATTAATATGTTGATAAACTTCTTTAATTGCTTCTAAAATCTAATTGTTTTCCAAAAATAATGTAAAACTCTTATTGTATATTTAACGGATTCAATGAGGAAAAAGAAAAGTTTCTTTTCCTGTCCTCAAAAAAAACCTAAAGAAGCTGCCTGTTGAAGGAAGAGAAATATTGTGTATTTTAGAAGTTTAGAAGTACTCGTAATTAAAGAAGTTTATCAACATATTAATTCTTATTGTCAGTTTTATTTGCATTAATTTTTGTTGAATGTTACTTAAAAGAAATAGTCTATTAATCTTATATATCAAATATAGGTATCGAAGATAGGAATATCCTGTAACTTCCATTTCTGCCCTTCCCTCCTTTATATAAGAAAAGGAAAAGAGAGAGAGGGAGGAGAATGATTATTTTGTTTTGATATTTTCCCTCAACCAACTATTCATTGACTTGACCATTTTTCCCATAACTTATTTTTTTTTTCTTCTCTGAACTTGGCTATTCGTTTCACTTCTTTCCCTTGCGTCTTTTTTTTTTTGGCTATTAACGTTATTATTCTTTTTTTTTATATTACTTTAACAAGGTCACTATTATTTATATTCGACACTATTGTACAAGGAGTTCAAACCATTGACAAATCTATACCCAATATCAAAACCTTTAGAAACAGATGCCTCGTTGATGAGACTTTACTATTGGATAGCGTGCCACTATATTCTTCCATATTTGCCATCAGAGACAGTCAGCAGTCAAGCTACTCATTGTGTTATAATAGAAAGCGTTGCATTGTTACCCTTGCCGTAAGTTGACGAAATTTTGATTCAGTTTGTTATAATAAGTGTTTGAAGTGAAAGTAAGAGATTGGTTTCCATGGCTTCAACCAAAAAGCGCAAGTTTACTGACGAACTTCGGTGCTTTCAGAAGAAGTGAACAGAACTACATTTCTGTTGTGAATTCGGAGGTAAAGCAATATTTTTAATTTGTAGGAAACCATTAATGTTTTAAAACAGTACAACATTAACAGACAGTAATCAAATCATTAATTAGTAAGATATATTTGGGGGGAGATAGGGTTGGAGGATGGGAGCTGCGGCTTACCATCAGAACTTTTATATAAATATTGGCCCGCAGACTTCAAAAAGGTTGTGCACCCCTGATCCATCTTAAGACCTACAACCCTATCATCGATTGCCCATCACTATTGTTGCACTTCCTTAATTCCTTTATTTCCCTCACTCCCACAATGTATTCTCACCTCGTATTGTGCTGTTTGTTTGTGCCTTCCTTGAAGATGGAATAAGCATAGCATTCTGAAACTGTTGCTTTACTACCGTTTTTTTAATCCTGCTTATTCGTCTATTTTGCAAGTAAGAATGTTTTACTTTCATTTGTCTCTTTATTTTAAGAACGCACGTTAGCCTTCTTGTTCTTGACTATTGTACAAGGTCCTTTTATTTTCTTTATGTCTTCATGTGGATAGGTTTATTTTTTCATCCATTGGTTTCCACCGATCTCCTTTCAGGCTTAACTGTAAATCTCTTTTCTAAATTTTGTGTTTATTTTATCTTCTCACTTAGCTATTTATTTATTTTTTTTATCATCATTATCCATATTGTTTATTATTATTATTACTGTTACGATTATTTATTTACCGTATTTACTCGCGTATTTTTCGCCCTCGTATAATTGACGCACCCCAAATTTTAAGAGCATATTTTGGATTTTTTTCCCCGTAATTTTCTCAGTGTCAAATAGTAGACTAGTCAATTATAATGGTAAAGGGCCTCTCCTTGCTCATCTTAAACTGTCTTCCATCTGACCATAAAACGTTTGCTTTCATGACCGTCGCCTCTCTCTTAAAAGCTGACTGAGGTTTGCTAGATCTGTGGGTAGTGATAAATCTCGCAATCGGTGAACTTGTTTGCTATTTGTGACGAAAATGAGTGATAAGCAGAAGCTTACTGGTAAATATAGTAGTTACATGGCCAGTTTTAAAGTTCGTGTAATTCTATATGCGGAGAAACATGGGAACCGAGCTGCTGGGAGAGAATTTGCTGTTTTGGAAAGATTTTTTTATTTCTCGCATAATTTACACACTTCTATTTCAAAATGATTTTTTTCCTCCAAAAAAGTTCGAGTAAAAACGGTAAGTTTTGTTCAGTTTTTTTCTAATACATTTATTTATTTACTTATCTTCTTATAAAAATTTCTCTTACTTCAGTTTATCCCTCTGAATTTCAACAAACACCCCATACATCTCTCCCTTTCACTTTTGAAGTAAGTATCCCCATCCGGACCACGCAATTTTTAAAAACAAGCCGACAAGGACCGTAGACTCTCTCTATCCCCTGTTGCCCATTACATCAGTTTATTACTTTGTTTGTTTGTTTTTTTTTCTTTTCTCTGATCTGTTATCATTATATTTTCTTCTTTTTTCCCCCCTCTGTTCCATTTCTCTACTCATCTTTTTTTTTTGGTTCTTCTCCCTTCTTTTGATTTTAAAGAAACACACTGAATGGCTTCTCTCTGTCACTTTTAACCAAAGCATCCCACCACACAATTAAAAACATATCCTGCCTAAACCTTCTCTGTCCCAGTGCTGTCAGTGTGCTCACAATCTCTAAGAAGAAGGCCACGGAAATAACTTGTCCGAGACACAGACAAAGTAGAAGCAGCAAACTTCATGTAAATCTCATCATCTCATGAAGAAGGCTGAAGGAACCGAGCCGAAATATTGAGTAAAACTCACCTGGAATGGGAAAATCCTCATAAAAGACTACATCCTATTGGAATATTCTGTTTTAAATTTGTTTTTCAATTATGTTTTTGATTAAAAGTCCCAAAAACAATTTTATTGTAATAAGATATATTTGAGTTAGACAACATATTGAAAAGAGAAATGATTTATTAAAGCAATAAAAAAAATGTGAATTAGTTGGAAAATATATATAATCTCTCTTAATAGTTTGGGGGCTGCTTGAATCACTTGAATTTATAGACTTAGAACTGTGTCCTCAGTGTCTTTATGACAATGTGCTGACTGTCTCTATCTATCTATCTATCTAACAGCCTTTAACAGCCCACTGCTGGACAAAGGCCTCCCTCAGACAGCTCACTGTCTCGGGGGATGAAAGTCTAATCTCCCACGCTGACTTTCAACTGCGGGTTGGGAGATGCATTTTAACCCTAACTGCCAGGGTAAAGAAACGGGAACGGACAGAAGGAGAAACAGAAGAAGAAAGAAGAAAGAAACATCCATGCCACGACCGGGATTCGAACCCGGGAACTGGCACACTGGCCGCAACGGTAGACCTGCCGTCTAGACCGCACGGCCATGCCAGCACGGCCTGACTGTCTCTACTGCCAGTATATTCACAGAAGCCATTTCTCTACAATAAATATTGTGAATATCAAATAATCCTTTCATGTAATCTTTACAGCAGAGAAACTAGCTTTTATTTGAAACATCAATTAATATTTCCCAAAACATTGATTCATTATCCATTAGACCCCCCGATTTGAAAAAAGTGCTTTTCATCAATTTAACTCGAAAAATGTGATTAAATATGCAAGAAAAATTTCTCTCTAAGATTTACTGATGAAATGTCATCCAATTCTTGTTGCGCTTCTTCAAAACTATCAAATGTCTAAGCTGTTCAGTAAAGAACTGAATGAAAGTTTTCAATAAATCAGAGAATATAATGGAAATTTGCTTCTAATAGTCTATAACTGTATAGATATGCAAAAATTCAAACCAGTGGAATGAAGCAAAAATAAGACAACATAAGCATTTTTTAAAATGGCATTTATTTAAAATTTTAAGTGCACAGGTTACTATAAAAGTAACTTGATAAGAATAACAATTCATTTTATCCACATATCAAACTGATTTTTAAAATAATTTAAGTCTTATTTTGTTATTATTCAGCTCTTTTTAATTATCTGTTTTTGTTTTTTTTTTTTAATTTTGCAGATTCAAGTCTATCCATTTTAATTATAGGCCTGGGAGGAGGTGGTCTTCCCATGTTTATTCGAAAGCATTTTCCGATGGTAAGAAAGCCATATCCAATATATTTTTACAAATCTTTTGAAGTTAATTAAAAGCAGTATTCAGTAATCATATTGGTTGAATTTTATCTAAAATTTATGCATTCTGTTCTATGCTTGAAGCTATTCAGTATCCTACTGCACTGAAGTCAATCAAACCCCTAATAGACAATCACTCAAAATCCTATCTTGTTTATTTGTCAAAAATTTTTACGGCAAGTTTTAGTTTTTTATTCTAAAACTAGCAAATTTTATCAGAATTTTGTAAGGAGTTTGTCAGACCATTTTCTATCTTTTTACTGATTGTAAAATATCCTGCACCCTCTGTAGATCTTGGTTTTTGTAATTGGTAAGTACTATTTCAATCATTTTTTACTTTTTGTACATATTTTTTAATATAACTGTAAAATACTTTTTTTTTCTTCGAAAATTTAGATAAAATTTTGTACTTCAAAAATCAGCTCTTACATTATTTTAAATTTTCAAATTTTATCTTCTAATACTAATAACATTATTTATATTACAGATCTTCATTCCATTGAAATAAATTTATTAATTACTGTTCATAGAAATATTGTAGATTTAATTTGTAATTGTTTATTGTTTTTTAATATCTGAGGAACAATTATCCTCTAACGCTTTGTGAATCTGTTGGAAATATTTGTTTGTTTGATGTATGAGATACTCCACCTGTCCTGCTAAAAGAGTTAACTCCAGTAATGTCTGATTGTTTGAAAAAGTGTCCACTTGTTCTGGACATTGACAGATGTCTGTCAGTTGACCGATTTTGATATTCTTTGAATCTGATTCCAGATTGATAGGTGTCGATTGTTCCTGTACTGTAAGTTCCGTTTGTTCCATTCTTTCTTCAGTTTCTTGGGCACTGGTAGTCTGTTGCGGTTGAACTAATTTATGCCGAGGATCATCTTCAAAATATCGTAACAAGTAAATTACATTGTTGGATGTCTGTGCAAGTGTCTTCTGAATGTTTTCAACAGGAAGTAATTTTAGTTTGATATTATCCATATTTTGTTCTAAGTATCGCTGAAGATTGTGTACTCTGAAACTGATAATGTTATTTTGATCTTGAAGTCCTTTCTGAGAATAAAGCATTTTGCTTTCAAAGTCATTAATTTCCTTTTTCAACATATTGAGGTGAATAGTTGTGATATTGACTGTTCTTTCAATGTCATTCAGAATCTCATGTTTATTGGTTTCCATGACTTTTACTATACGGTTTTCACTACTGTCCTCACAGTGACGATTCTTCTCAATCTCTTGGAGTTTTGCTTCGATATTGACAAGCCTGGCATCAACAACCTCTTTTATCTGATCTAGCTTCTCTATAATCATGCGTTCATTTGATGAAGGCATTTCCTTATCGGGATCAGGAGCCAGTCTCGTTTCCAGACTGGAAATCCAGGTATCCAGCCTGTGACTAAGTCGAACCTCTATTTCATGCAAGGCTCGGTTGACTTGCTCAATGTAGCTAGTGCCTGGAGGAGGAGGTGGTGGTGGTGGTCGAAAGCTCATGTGACGACTCTCAAATTGCCTGATCAGTCGATCCTCCATATCTTTTAAATTCTGAGCCATCTGCTCAAGCCTTGTGTCCATACTAATCATCTTGAAAGCATAGTCTAAAGAAGAAAAATCCCTCATCTGATTCTCAATGTGTCCAAAAGATGATTGAAGGCCTTGCAACTCGGAAGCACTGAAACATCAGAAAGCTAAAATTAGATATATTACATAACTTAATAATTAAAAATCAACAAAAAGAAATAAGTATGAAACTAAGTATTTAAAATATTTTTAATTTTTCATATCCTTCTCATAAAGTTAAAGTGTTCCACTACAGGCCTATGTGGCCCTTGGGGTCGCAGGTGATAAGGCTCCTAGCACTTCTTGACCAACAGGGCTAGGTTGAGGTGGGTGGTCAGTCCGACACCCACCTGCCTTTAATCCTGGGAAAGAAGCCTGGTACCCATTCGACAGAGGGCTGAGTAGATCCTGGGACTCGTTTGAGGAAGAATGGAGTGTGAAAAAAATCCCCACCCTCCTCCGAGACCGGGGATCGAACCCCCTCCCCCCACCTCCAACCTGCAGCTTTGCGCCCTTACCACTTATCTACCGGGCCCACTTATATTTTTCATCCCTATTATAAATCGAACATTGTAAATTGAATTACAGTCGTCCCTCGTTTATCGCGGTTAATCAGTTAATCAGTTCCAGACTCTATCGCGATAAGAAAATTTCTGTGAAATAGAATTCTTTATTTATAAATAGAATATTTTCATAGCTAGAGCATAGAAAACCTGTTCACAACCTTCTAAATATGGTTTTTAACATTATTAAAGCCCTCTGGACATGAAATAACACCCTGTTAGTTTAGGAGCCATCGTGGGGCTTAGATAAAAGTTCTCAGAAATCGCAAACACTTTCAAGAGCAAAGATGCTTCCGATGTGTAGCGATGTATAAGCAAGTATGAGAGAAACGAGCTTGTGTGAGACTGAGCCAATTAGTGGCCAGGATAGAAAGAGGATAGGATAGCCAATCAGTGAACAGCATGCTCTGATTGGCTTGGTTTCACCACACCCAATTTTTTTGGAAAAAATCTTGTGCACACACAAGGAATGAGCGGCAGCACCTGGCGTTAAAGGATTTGCTGGGGTGCTCGAATACATAGGCCTACAGTTCATACGTACAGTAATTTTAATTTTAATTGTAATTGAGGTATATACTCGGACAATTGAGCGTGCACTGTATCATTTTCACTATCTCGGATCAACTTTTTAATGAATATAGTATATTTGGAAAAACCGCAATAGAGTGAAGCTGCGAAAGTCGAAGCGCGAAGTGGCGAGGGACGACTGTACATGAACATTTCCCTAGAATTACATAACAAAAAAATTAACTTAATAATTTTGTGAAAATAGTATAGAAGTTTTGTTAATTGGTTTTTAACTGTAGGATAGTCTCTCAAGATAAACATACTCATAATATTAATTTGGTTTAAGCATGTAATAACACAGTCAAATTCATCCACCAGAGTGCACCTGCCTCTGAACCGATAGTTACTAACAACATATCCTTTTCTTGATTTAGGCTTAATTTCAGTTGCACTAGAAGAAGCTGTTCCCATGCAGCCTTGACAATCAGGTGAAAATACTTGCAGCCGAAACTTATAAGGCATAAGCAGAGAGAGAGAGAGAGATGTAATATCACTTTCAAAAGCATAAAGCTTTCATTATTATCTATATTTAGCATCATAATTAAGTCGGTACACCTGAATAATAAAAGTTCAGCAGAATGTTTAAAAGATATTTAAAAAAACAACATTACGACTATAGTTTTGGCTTACACAATGGGCGAAGCCATCATCTAGTAAATAGTTGCTTACAATAACAGTTTATATAAGGTCCAAAGAGGCGGAGGTCGCCGTGGCTAATCCCCATAGGTAATTACCTTGAACTTGCGTGTGGGATGGGCAGCGGAACTTGTGGAGAAGCTGGAAACAATAATATAAATATAACAACATGGGGATTCAGCGAATGGAATAACGGTGATTGCAGGAACTTCAGGTGAAAACAGTCTCATCTTTTTTCTTTTTTTTTCCCCAATAGTGAACAGCAATCTTATGATGAAATGAAATT
>JAFIDM010039717.1:15329-26892 GCA_023159025.1 Thereuonema tuberculata | reverse complement strand
GTATGTAATCTTGTAATAATAAATCTTTCTTAGTAAATATCGGCTGATTTGGAAAGAAATAATAGAAATTTATAGATATTCATGTAGGATATGGGAATGACAGTTATTGATTCCTTTATCTTTTGAAAGCACCAAAACAAAAATCCCTTTCCTTAAATTTAATTCTGAATAATTTAGATTCGAATTATTATGAATAACTGCTTCTGAGGGATAAAGTGTAAGTGACAGAATTGAGTTATTTATGATAACTGTTCTTTTTGAAAATTGTTCTAAATCCTTCCTGTCACTTATTTCGGTTCAGTAAAGAATATAGAATATGTTATTGTTTAGTTCAGTGAAAAATTGTTCCATTTTAAAGACTTTCAAAAATTGGAAATTTTTTAATTTGATTTATGAGCTTTACTCGTGAAGTTTCCATGGAATGTCTTATTTTTTTTTAAAGGTTGTAACCCAGAATTATAAATAAGTAAATAAATGGTTTAAAGTTTAATCGATAAAATATTAATATTTTTTTTTTAATTTATATTAAATTTTGGCAGTAGTATAATTTTTTTTTTACTAAATAGTAATGCTATTAAAATAAGAATAATTTTCCTATCAACGTCAAAATACCTGTACAGTAAGAATTTTCCAGCAAAAAAATATTATTAATCTATAATTTCCGCAAAATTATTAATTTTTTTCCCAAAGTGTTTTGTTGGGAATGTGAGGTAATTCGTGAATTAATAAATCACTCTATAGGCTATTTTCCTCTGATTGCGTTTGGTCTTTTTCATTCATTGGTTGTCGGTTGGCATCGGCATTTCTTTATAATTATAGGATTGTTAGCAGCCTTGCATGTCCAACTTACAATAGGTCCCTCCGAAGGTGGGCCGGTCAACTCTCAGACGAGAGCTTCATTGGTCGTTCCAGATCGACGTAAGAAATAAGCACTGACTTCAATGCAGTGGACATGCATGCTCAAATGCCGAAATTTATTTAATTGCGCCAAGAACGTATAATTTCTGAAATTTATAAGGAGCTTGCTTTTTTTTTTATTTTCATATTTTTTTATTAATATTTCACTAGATAAAGAAATGCTTACCATTACATTTTTTAAAAAGTTGTCCTAAATTTGGGATAAAAAGTGACATCTTGAGTATAGTTATATAATCGTTAATCTTTATTATTTATTTACTTATAGTAATCCAACTACAAGATATGAAACAAATGTATTAGTACTTTTTTTTTTTAATTATACTGTAAAGATAAAGTTTTCTAATGTTTATTTTTAAATCGAAATATTTAGTTACATTCGTTGATGAGACTCCGTTTCCTCTAAAATGTAAGAAGAATCATTATCCCCCCCCCCCCCACAAAAAAATAGCTAATAAAATATTAACTTTTAGATCTAGGATAAATTGTTTCTCCTTACGATGAAATCACTCTGTTGACAAAGATAAATATTTTTAAATAAAAACAAGTAATGTATACACTGCTGTAACGGGTTTTTTTTTTATCTGTAAACATAGATATTTATTCAGTTTTATGTTTACTTAAATAAAACATGTAACAATTTATTTAACATTTTATGTAATGTGTAACGATGTCTGGCTATTTACAAAGAATTTAGATATAACAAACTATATTTTTTGTTTGTTATAATTGACAGGTGAGACAATTTCATGAAATGCTGTTGAAATTACGTTTAAAATCTATGTGTTACTGAAATATGTTTTATATTCATCCCTTCAGAAAGCTTAGATCTTCTGATTCATTTAATTGTGATAAAGACGTTTGTGAAGAGCCAGAGTTCTTGAGCTTATTATTTTAGTTATTTTATTCCTTTTCTTTCTTATATACGGCTTGTAATTGGAGTAGAACTCCTCTTTTTTTATTAAGTTTCAAATTATCTTGGAATTGGAGCGATAGAAAGAAATTTGTCGTTAGGTTAAATCGATTGTAATCTGTTGTATTTTGAATAGTATTTTTTCCATTTCTGTGAAGGTCAGAGATCGTCATCTGGCGAACCAAGGAGAGCGAGTTGGACGAAAGACAATAGCGACTTGATGTAAGCCAGAAATGTCAATAATAGCAGCTCTTGCGTTTCGGTGCTGATGTTTCTGGACTTTTCTCTTCTTTTCCCCCTTTCATTAGTTTTCTTTTGAGATGGATATCTCCTGACCGGTTGTCCTTTCTTCGGAAAGTAATAAGAAAGGATGGAAGAATTAGGAAGGTGTGTCCTTTATTTGCGGAGCTAATCAAATATTACATCGCGGGATTTGAACCGATTTCGGAGGGAAGTGTAGTGGAAGAAAAACTTTGAGGGAGAAAGAGGAAAAATAAAGTTATCGGTTCAGATAGGGAACCTCATTCCATGTCGCTTCTGACGCTATTTAATTTTGATCGTACAAATGTAATTATAGTTGCACGTATCACAAAGATTAAAGTATTTAAAAAAAAAGTTTATTATTATTATTATTATTTATTAGTATTTTACTAATTTATTTTTTATCAATAGCAGAATACATTTAATCTTTATCAATAGCAGAATACATTTAATCTGATTTCCTTTTTTTTCCCAATTGTAGTAACCACAACGTGTTGAATGATTCATTTGTTTTCATTAATAAGGTTAAATATATTGAAAAATTGACATTACAGAACCAAGATCAGGTTTTTCAAAGTGATTCCTCACAATAGTAGAACAAAGTTGATGATAATACAGAAATTCTAATAAGTTACATATCTATGCGAAAAGAAGAGTCTATACATTATTAATACTAACAAAAATATTCAATGTCATTTCCATCAAATTACATGACAAGTTAACACAAATATTAATAGACGTAAAGTTCGTTCAAAAATAATTGAGAGCCGTTGTTTTATGATTAATATCGAAGAATTAAGAAAGCAAATTTACGCTAAATTATTTGTAATGTTCAATTACGAATTTAAAAGTAATCTACTCTTGCGATTTTTTTTTTTTCTTTCCCTGATTGAAAACAGAATCTATTGCTTATCGTTTGTACTAGTAACGCTGAATACCTTGTTGAGGGTATACGGGAAGCGGGAATTTTAAATGAAGGTTGAGGGAGGTTCATGATCTTTCATGAGTAGATTGTTGTGATGCGTTCTTCGCAGTTGGCTTGAAGTTAAATAGCTCATCTATACATGAATATTTATTTGCTCGTCATTTTAATGTCTTCTTATATACACAAAGCAATATCAAAACATTATTAATTTTGAGATTCAGCAGTATTTTAAGTTTTATGTAAATTTAAGGTGTCCCTGTCTTGTTATCCTAATGCTGTAGTTTTAGTTCAGTCAGACCAATTCGGAATCTTTTCCGAAAATAATTCCTAACCTTAAAAACTACAAGAGTAAATTGCCATTCATTTCAGTTTTTATTATTTTGGAAGACTAAATTTTTTTCATGTAAATTCTAAAAGTTTTCACTATTAGCCATTCACTTTAAAAATCTAGAAGTGTTGTAAATTTAATGTCCTTTTTTATTTCATTATTATTTTTTTTTGTGTGTAACTAAATTTCGAAGTTTTAATAAAGTGAAATTCTGTTATTAATGATTGTACGTAATCATTTGATAATGGAAAGTGTGATTTTGGATCTTTTTCAATCTGGTTTGTGAACTCCGTTGAGCCCCATTTCATGTCAGACCGAACACAGCCATTCTAGTTGCGGTGTAAAATGATCGAATGAAGTTGTAAAAAGAAATCAAATTCCGAGTTGTCTGCAGAAAACAGATTTAATTTGTTGGTCGCCTTCCAAAGGAAGTTAGGAATAAATTTACACTGTCTGTTGCATCTTTATCCAGACGATTTTTTTTTTAATGAATAGAAAACTGAACAAGTCTGTTTCTATAAACATAATATAATTCATAATATATGAATTGTTTTTTTTAATTTCCATTATTTTGGATTTTCTGTTTTAAGAGCATCCTTACTTTGTTAATATCAAAAATGAAGAGTTTTTTCAGGTATTAATATGATGCAGCACAGTAGGTAGGGTCGTGTTTGAGCTAGACTTTAATATAATTGTTACTAATAATCTAATGTTTTATGACAGTTTATCTGACTATGATGTATTTCAAAAGTACAATGATCTTATTGCCAAAACAGCAAAATATATGTTACAGCCCGAGTTATTTATTTATTTATTTTGTGTGAAAACCCGAATTATGTGTTGGCATTGGAGACTTTTAAGCACAACGCGAACTTCCCTTGGAGATGTTACTGTTCTTTGCATCACGATAATGAATCAATGCGAATAAAATAATCAAATTTTACACCTTAGCTTTATTATTTATTTGCACTTGGATATATCCATGTAGCCTTTTTAATAAGCCTTGAGTAATTGCCTTTCGAAACTGTTAGTTTTACATTTGAACTTACTTTTTCTGTTATTACAGTGAATATCTTTTTTTTAAGAATAACTAGCTTTCCTTTTTTTTAAAAAAAGTAGGAAGATACTGTTTTTTATTTATAGCTTATTTTTTTCCCTTATCTGTTGAATTTTCTCCAGAGAAAATACTGAAAATAAATTGTAAACTGAAAATAAATTTCAATATCATTCCTTAGCATAGGGTTTGTGATTGATCTGCATGAGTAGTAATGGGAGAAGTAAGTTTGGAAGTTTCAAAGTAACAGGTTAGAACCTGTGAATTAGCAGTTCTACTGTCGAATTCTTTATATTCTTCCATTTCTTCACTAATTGTCAACCTTCTCTACGTATATCCCATCCAATCTTTAATTGTCACTCCACTCCTAGCAAAACAATTGAAAGAATCTCATCAAATTAGAAAGGAAAAGAAATTATTTAAAAAAATATAATTTTTATTTGAATATGTTAGAAATATTTATTTAACTTTTTTTCCCCTCTCTAATTATAATTTATTTATTTTTTAATGAATAAATTATAATCGGTTCAGATTATTAGCATATTTGATTTTTAGAAGAGATTTATTATTTTTAGTATTATTTAAGCAAGGTTCTATTGCTTTGGATTTTGGTATTCCTTTTCCTTTGCAATTTAAAAACGTATAGTCATTTGTATGTAAAATCTATACAAAGCATATACGTCGTTGGATTTGAAGTGGAATGTCAATTCATGCATTTTGTATGTGCATATAGAACGATGCTGGCTGCTCTTTCTTCTGCTAACGAGTTGTTTGCCAAAATCGCAATTTTTCTAACACTTCAAAATAAATAAATGTGGCATTTGACTTTTCAAATCAAAACATGATACAAGTAAAAAGCTATTTCGATTTTTTTTTTTAAAAAAAAATGCCAATTTGAGATATTAATCATTAAAAAATATGTATATAATGAATAATGATGTTCCAGTTGCTATAAGTTATTACAATCATGTGGATTAGGTAAATCTGGGTGACCTAACTTTTACTGAACATAAGTTTATTAAGAACGTATTTGATTATAATTTTAATGCTAGAGAAACTATAGAACTCTGAGAAATGTTTAATCTATGTTGACTTGTTCTGTACCACACCCACTTTGAAACCCAAGTCGGGATGTAGAGCATCGATTGCTAAACTTTTAACCATTGTGTTGATAAGTAATGGTAAAAGAATATTAAAAAAAAAAATGTGGTTGAATAAATGAAAAGGCCACTCTATAAATGAAGAAACTGGAAGAGCGAAAAATAAAAGATATATTTTCTGACGGCGGCAGTTCAGCGTCTCCGGATCGGAAGCGGAGATCAGCAGCAAAAGATAAACCCATGAAAGACGGTATTTTTAGTAGAGAATTTTGAGAAAGCTTAATCTAACAGAACTGATCTTACTTAGGATTGCGTGAACTGGCACTCCACTTGACAAAAAATTTTCAAGTTATTTAAAAAAAATTAAGTTTTTTTTTTTTTTTTTTTTTTATAAAAAAACCAGGTACATAATCCATACCATGCTTAACTAAGATTTAGTATACAGTGACGCACTTTTTTAATTCGTTGTTGTGATTTTTATTTACGTCATTTGTGAATGCTCTTTACATTCATCTATACATATCTATGATGACTGGGAAATCAATTCATTATATGATAAAACCGAATGAGGGATTTCTCCTGCTTCTCCCTTCCCTAGGCAAGACATTAATCCTTACACACAAATTTTGGAATATCCGTGTATCGTGTCGATATATTATATATATATTGATTAGTGTTGTAATATACATATATTTAAATTATGTGTTGGCTTGATCACAACAAATCCCATCACTAAATTATCTTAGAGGAATTTACTTCCACCCACTCCATCACCTTTCTCGGTACCATATCCTTTACAATGCGTAAATAAAGAGGGTTGATTGAGCTGTAATTCTTCCTTTACCCCCCACCCCCACCCATTACATTTGAAAAAAAAGTAAGGAAAGACACATTTTCTCAACACAATTACAAAACCTATGCACATTTTCATAGTTTTTTTTTTTTTTCCTATCACCCCAAATGAAATTCATTTAGCCCACCCCCATTTTAGAATTCCTGCGCAAAATAGTTTTGAATTGTTAATTTTTTGATTCATCAAGTAGTCAATTAAAAAAGAAAAAAAAACTTTCTTTTTTCATAAAACTTGTATAAATATATAGTAAAAAAAGAGAAAATTTTCGTTCTGATAGGAAACGAGAAATTAAGATAAAAAGCTGGTTAAGGAAGAGGTAATAGTTAAAGGACGCAAATCCTTTTTGTCTTTGACGAGCAAGTGATATTTAAAAAGCTTTCGTAATTCAATACTGATATATTCAAAAGAAAGACAATTTTTGGCAAATGCCCAGGCAGGCATTGGTATCAGTGCAACGCAACGCAAAGCCTATGCGGCTGCTGTTTTAAAAATGCCTCATCAGTTCATGCTTTATTCAGATGCAGTTTTGGAGAAATTGTTCGCAAGGCTACCCTTAAAGAGGGTGTCACTGTTTATTATAGCACTCAAATATGCCTCGAGAGAACATGTTTAAAGTTCATTTATTCAAATACAACATCGTGGCTCATATCAGTTTGGAGAACGAAACGTAGCCAAGCGGTTGAGGATACTGCCCCAAGATTAATCTTAACAAGCAAGGGTTCATTTACATCCTGGAATCTATGTTATTATTTAATTTAGCAGCAGTAATACAGCAAGGATAAGAAGCAACTTCAAGTTTGATACTTGTAAATTACAAGCCTACCTTGTGATGTAAAATTCTACTTAACTTTACTAGTTTTAGATTTTTACTTATTCCTCGTGTATTTAGTGTTCAAACTCTAGGGTAATGGTAGCTCATGAAATCACTGCCCTTTATAGTAATCTTGTTGGTGAAAGAAAATGATTAAGAAGTAATGAAGGATATCATCATCGTCATTATTATTATTATTATTATTATTATTATTATGTTTGTATGTTTCAAACCTTGGGTTTCCCCAGCAAAACCAATATGGCGGGTCAAGGACCAAAGCACATACTGCCAAGTGTAAAGACATGTGCAAGAATGATTAGGGATGTGTGGTTGTGTCCATAAATTTCCTAACTATGCGTGTAATGTTGAGTATCACAGCCTTCTGCAGTTGTGCATAAGTGTTTTTGTGAAGTCCTAGTGTGCTGAGACTGTGGTGCAATGTGTGAGGCACCAGACCAGTGGCAGACAGAACGATGGGTACAACACGTACTCGATCCTGCCTCCACTGCTTCTGGAGCTCGTGTGCTAGATCAGTGTATTTACTGATCTTGTCTGCATGAGTTTTCTGCATGTTCTTGCTGATAGGCACTGCAATATCAATTAGATAGGTCTGTTTGTTGACCTTATCAACCAGTGTGATGTCTGGTCTGTTGTGATTTATGGTTTTGTCTGTGTGAAGGGGGCGGTCCCAGTATAGTTTATATGAGGGTGACTCTAATACGCTTTGT
Organism: Thereuonema tuberculata; assembly: GCA_023159025.1. Taxonomy (NCBI): domain Eukaryota; kingdom Metazoa; phylum Arthropoda; class Chilopoda; order Scutigeromorpha; family Scutigeridae; genus Thereuonema; species Thereuonema tuberculata. The sequence goes on along the minus strand of JAFIDM010039717.1, from coordinate 19,004 downwards.
GGTATGTACTTGTAGTACGGGACCGTGCTCTTAATATGTGAATGTTTCTGTGCTAGTTGTTGATAAACGATCAATGCTACCTGATTGTGTCGGTGGAGGTAGTCTGTTTGAGAGAGAAGAGGACAGCCTGATATCACGTGATCGATCGTCTCATGCGTAGTGTGGCATTTCCTGCATTTGTCGTCATGTGTGTTTGCATCGTGTAGAATGTGCTTCGTGTAGTTGCGTATGGAGATTACTTGATCCTGTATTGTGATCATGAACCCTTATTATTATTATTATTATTATTATTATTATGTTTGTATGTTTCAAACATTGGGTTTCCCCAGCAAAAACAATATGGCGGGTCAAGGACCAAAGCACATATTGCCAATTGTAAAGACACGTGCAAGAATGATTAGGGATGTGTGGTTGTGTCCATAAATTTCCTAACTATGCGTGTTGCGTGTGGGCCCGGTAGCCGAGTGGGTTAGGGCGCTTGGCTGCGTGTTGGAGGTGGCGGGTTCGGTTCCCGTCCTCGGCGGAGTGCGGGAAATTTTCCACGCTCCTTTCTCCTCCAAACGGGTCCTAGGGTCTACCCAGCCCTCTCTAGAATGGGTACCGGGTTTCTTTCCCGGGAGTTAATGGCGGGCGGGCATCGGGCTGACCCCCCGACCTCAATTCGTCCCGTTAGGTCGTGAATGCTGGAGCCTACCCTCCAGCCACCCCATAGGCCTTTGTAGGCCTGTAAGTGGGATACTTTAACTTTTTTTTTATGCGTGTTTCGTTGAGTACCACAGCCTTCTGCATTTGTGCGTAAGTGTTTTTGTAAAGTCCTAGTGTGCTGAGACTGTGGTACAATGTTTGAGGTACCAGACCAGTGGCGAACAAGACAATGGGTACAACACGTACTCGGTCTGCCACCACTGCTTTTGGAGCTCGTGTGCTAGGTCTGTATATTTACTGATCTTGTCTGCGTGAGTTTTCTGCATGTTCTCGCTGATAGGCACTGCAATATCAATGAGATAGGTCTGTTTGTTGATGTTATCAACAAGTGTGATGTCAGGTCTGTTGTGATGTATGGTTTTGTCTGTGTGAATGGGGCGGTCCCAGTACAGCTTATGTGAGGATGACTCTAATACGCTTTGTGGTATGTACTTGTAGTACGGGACCGTGTTTTTAATAAGTGAGTGTTTGTGTGCTAGCTGTTGATGAACAATCGACGCTACCTGATTGTTTCGGTGGAGGTAATCTGTTTGGGAGAGAAGGAGGCTGCCTGATATTATGTGGTCGATTGTTTCATGCGTAGTGTGGCATTTCCTGCATCTATCGTCATGTGTGTTTGCGTCGTGTAGAATGTGTTTCTTGTAGTTGCGTGTGGGGAAGGCTTGGTCCTGTATCGCGATCAAGAACCCTTCGGTCTCCCCAAATAGCTCGCCACTTGTCAGCCATCTGTTCGACGCTTCGATGTCGACATGATGCTGGCTGAGTTCGTTGTGATGTCTGCCATGAAGTTCTTTACGAGCCCATGATTCACGCAGCTGCTGAGTGTGGGTGTTAGGGGTGGTGAGTGTTGGAGAAGGGTTTTCGAGGTCCAGGGGTATGAAGTATGTGTCAGCCTTGACAATGGCTGAGTGGAACGAGGAGTGTTGTGCTCTTTGGAAGAAGTGTTCCATAAGTGTGTGTACATGTTTTGCATGTTGGATGATGAGGTTGACGAGTCGTCGGCCTCCCTCCTTGCGGGAAAGAGTCATCCTTTCCGTAGCGGACTTGTGGTGGTGCATGTTGTGTTTCGTGAATGTAGTGCGTGTTGTACGTTGTATGTGAATGTAGTGCTTCGAGCTCGATGTTTGTCCGGGGAATTATGCCGAACGAATATGTTAGTGTGGGGACGGCAAAAGTGTTGATGGCTTTAATTTTATTTCTGGCGTTGAGTTGTGTTTTGAGGATGTTTTGAACACGAGCACAGTATGTGTTCGTGAGTGCATTTTTGATGTTTGTGTTGTCAATGACATGCGCTTGCTCGAAGCCCAGATACTTGTAGGTCTCTCCCTCTTCCATGGATTGGATGGCCAACCCATGGTCCAGTTCAAAACCCTCCAAATTCGTAGTCTTCCCGCTTGTTGTATGTAGCTTGCGGCATTTGTCGATTCCAAATTCCATCCCAATGTCTTTGGTGAACTGTATGGTGGCTTGTAGTAAATTAATAAGTTATTCGTTGTTTGTGGTGTAGAGTTTAATATCATCCATATAGAGTAAGTGTGTAATTTTGTATGGTGTCAGAGCGCCTGAGATAAGCCTATAACCGTGTTTTATGTTATCTAATACGTGGCTCAGTGGATTCAAGGCGAGACAGAACCAAAGAGGACCCAAGGAGTCTCCCTGGAAAATACTTCTCCTTATAGGAATGGGATCTGTAGTGATGGAGGTGCGTAGGTGTAATGTTGTGTTCCAACTCTTCATCGTCGCATCTAAGAATGACGTAAACTTGGGGTATATTTTGTAGATATGAAGAGTGTGTAGGAGCCAGGAATGAGGGACAGAATCAAATGCCTTCTTGTAGTCAATGTACGCAATATGTAAGTTCCTATTCTTCGCGCGCGCCTGGCGCAGGATTACAGAGTCAATAAGGAGTTGCTCCTTACAACCCTGGGAATTCCTGCGACAGCTCTTCTGCTGTTCGGAAAGAATGTTATGTGTCTCGATATGTGTGTAAATCTTGTGTGTAAATATTATTATTATTATCATTATCATTATCATTATTATTATGTAAAAGATTCTAACCATTTGTTATCCCATAAATTCATTTCTGTCTTTCGTGATGCTATCCAGAAAAGTTCGCGACACTCTTTACATAAGAAACAAATTTTGCTGTTCATTAATATCACTTCGTAGATTATAACTTAGGTCTCAAACAAGCAGTTATAATTAAACAATACTAGGATAAAAGTTTGGTAGATGTATCTTTTGGATTAACAGAATTTAATAGTTACAACCCTATTTTATGTAAGAATAAACTTTGATTGAAGGATATTTGAGAAGAACCATGTCTTTTGTTACATTCTGTATATTTCAGAGAATCCAGCGTTTTGTCGGAGAATTAAAGGCTCAAAAGAAATTAATATCGTTACACAGATTTCTGCGAAATGTGAAACTTAATAATGCCGGACTGCATCCTACCTTACAACCGAAGATTACTAGTTTAGGGTCATTCAATAAAAAGTTGGGAAAAAAAATATATTCCTCGTCTCAAAATGAGGCCACATAGTTTCCGGTAAAAAAAAAAAAAAAAAAGTAAGGAGAGTCTTAGGAAGATTTTTTTTTTCCTTGCTTTCCCTTCCGACTGACCGAAGCAGCCCCGGCCTCCGTTGGGAAGTGATCTTTTAGTGACAGTGATGTAGTGGGCAAGCCGCAGAGCCAGCCACGAAGTCTGCTGCTGGAGCAGCGTTGGTCTAGTGCTTGCATTTGTTAGTACCTGGTATGTAAATGGTAAAATTATAGCCGGCCCCTAATAATATGTTGTGATAGGCGCTCCCTTAGAAGTGGGGTTCCTTCGAGGGGATCCGTTGGTCTGGTCCACAGCGCGCATTCAGGGGGTGGCCGCAGATTCTTGAGATTCAGGAAATGATGGATCGCTCGTGGTAAAAACGCCATTAGATCCTCCGAGGTCAGGTGCCCCATCTTTGTTCGGCGACA